>JASSUY010045220.1:0-23930 GCA_032466535.1 Forpus xanthops
ATACTGATATTAAATTAAATATAATTGCTGTAACATTGAGCTTTGTGCCAGAATGTTTCACTGTGGCAATATTCCTGCATATAAATAGCTGCATTAAATTTATATGCAACCTAAAGATCAAATAATATAGTACATGTGCTGAAGCCGCATCAAGACAGCATCTTGAATTGCTGCTCTACTAAACCTGAATCATTATGTGAGAATTTTGCGTAAGTAAAGACTAAAAGATTTTTCCATACCAATAAGTGTAGGCATGAGAAAATGAAGAAACGTTTTAGTCAGCGATAAAGTAGCTCAGGAGCCATGCATTTTGTTTTCATAATAATCATGACCTTTTTTTTTTTTGCATTAGGAATTCACTGTGAGAAAAGCAGAGGGCTTTTACTTTAAACATTTATTATCAGTTTTTACTCTAAAATGGAGTATTATTTACTAAGTCTGTAATCTTACCTTTTCTTTAGTATCATTCCAGTAGTATACAAGTCAGGTTTTAAGAATTAGTAGCAAGCTCATAAAGTCCATTTATAGGAGAACTATATAAATGCACATCATGTGTATAGTCCCTATAAGTCCTGTAATACAATGACATACAAAGGAGTTTATGAAGGCTTTCACTTCATAAAGTTAACATAATACCTACAAAATCACGCACAGTTTGGAACTGAAATATTTTGATTATGTCAATAAAGAAAATCTACTTTTCAGCCACTTGGGCTGCAGGTGGGAATGAGCTGATGCTCCTCACCAGCCACAGCTCCAGCACACCACATGGCTTCTCCACAATCTCTGACATGTGGCTGGGTTCCATGTTCCTGAGCTGCAGAGGCAGGAGGTGCATCCCACATCTGTAATTCTGCATGCATTATGCCAGATTTGTGCGCCAGTGCAACTGCTCTTCCTGAACCCATGCTCCCCTTAGGCCTGTGCTCCTTTCCTACACACTCCCTACCCTCTTTTATAAGGAAGGACACCTCCAGGGTGTCACAGAAACAGAGTGTGGCCAAGAAGAATCTGGCACCATGGCAGCTTTTGAGCAGATTTTCTGAGCTGTTGTAGCAGCTTTGACCAGGGCTGAATGCTATCTGTTCTGGAATGATTTGGATGGATTTATAGCTCATACAATTTTAGTGGTGGTGTAGCCTTAATCAGTAGGGTCTTTTCCTGCTAGTGTGGGTGGCTGGAACTCATGGCATCTTGCTCATGCAGGTTATTTCCCCTGCATGGAGAAATCATTTTGTATAATGGTTGCAGCTTGTCACAATTATAAACACTGCCATTCTGTGGTAACTATTCAGTTCATTTGCAAATGTAATTAGACACATCTGCAATTCATTCATGGCTTGCACCTCTTATTGCCATTTAACCTGTATATAGAAGTGTAAAATGTCATCAGGTCAAAGTAATAGCGTTTTGTACCCCCATGGCATTTACTGTAAGATTTTACAGAAGATAGCGCAATGGTAAATAGGAGCTGAGAAAACAATTCTTTCATATATTCCAACTTGTAGTTTTTGGGAAGGCATTTAACAGTGGCACAAAAATAGGAATTTTCTCAGGCTTTGGGAAAGCATTCCACACTATTCAAGAAACACACCAGGAGGAAGGAGCACACGCTGTCATCCTCAAGCAGTAACTAGGCAAATTGAACATAATGCTCATATATGAATAACAGGCTCCCAGAGCAGGAGAGCTATACTTTCAGAAAAATGCAGGCTACTAACACTTTCAAGGCCAATCTCTGATATGTTTCAGTGCTAAAATCTTATAGCCAGCCTGAAACAAACAGCTGAGAATAAGCCTTGTGCAGTCACAGTGCCTACTTCGCCCAAACTCCACCCCATATTACACACCCAGGATTAATGGGAACACCTCCATCCAATAGTGCTGCAAGTATTATATTCCAGTGTTTAGTCATAGGGTGTAGCATGAGCTGGGTTTTGAATCAGTGGAAAAAAACAACTTTCTTTTCACTGTCAAACACTGTTCCAGTTTAAAAACAAGAACTGCCAGATTCAGACAATTTCCTTTGCTTCCGTGTGTTTCTCTTGACTTTCTAATCTTTCTTTACTAAAGGAGCTAGGCTAATATTGTTATTACATCTGTTCAAAAGAGTTGAATTGATTTAACTCATCGGTTAGATTTTGTGCTAAATCAGTTTCTGAGTGCCTTTTAGGTAGATTATGCTAATAAAGTAATAGCTTCAGCTAAATGGATGCAAGACATCCAAACAATATGTAAGCATCTATAATAAGAGTACTACTTCATTTTTACTAAATTAGTCCAGAGAGAAATTTAAAATGCTGCTTGTTCTGTATTTAGACCACCCCTACAAAGTATAAATACAGTTTCCCCTACTATGTGTCAATCAGCTTTTATTTATATGGGTCTTTTTTAAGAGCTTACTTTGTGCTTGTGAATAATTGTTCTGTAGTATAAAACTGATAGTTCAATTAGCTAGTCTACATTATGCCCTTCTGAAAACATACCTTTCAGTTCCTAACAAGATCTATAAAGTTAAGTTTACTTCTTTATTCATCCTGCTATAGAAGTCCAAAGGCTGGTGCTCCATATGCCCCTTACCAACTTAAGACCCCAAAAGGCCTCCTGAAGCACTTAAAGCATGGATATATTTGCTCAGAAACCAAAAGTCCTTCCAGTGGAGGTCTTAACAGTTGGCACAGGTCCAGAGTATGTGATCTGTCAGGCAGTTAAATCACTATCTATGGATGATACACAGATAATCAGGAGGCAACTGCTGGAAAGGAACGTTGTTTTTCAAGGCCAAGCTCCCCATGGGTATGTTTGCTTGACCTGACCACCCTAGGTGAGAAGAACTTTGTGACTCAGGAGTCATCAAAAGCTGAGAAGCATTTGAGAAGATCAGGAAGTTAGATGGAAGGGAAAAGCCCTCACAGGGTGAGGAGAACAATTTGTTTTTCACTGCCAACAGAGGCTGCATGTTGTGTGTGGCAAAAGTAGCGTTAATGACGGATGAAACCCCATTTCTGCTCTCAGCATGAAGTTGAAGCTTGCATCAGGAGGTGGGAAGGCAATGGGGTTACTTGGATCTGCTTTCTGAAGTGGCAGCTGTAGGTGCTCCAGACCAGATCTTAGGTCCCAGTGCCTTGTTGCAGCCTCTCACAGGGGCTGGCTCAGAAGGAAAGAAGGGATTAGTTGTTTTACAAGGGCAACTCCAACACTATGTAAGTGTGGCACTGCAGTTCCAGAGGTAGAGAAGTGTTGGTGCTGACTAAAAGGTACCTGTAATTTGATCTGGGGCAACCCCATCCTACAAATCTATCTGGGTTTGTCTTTAACAAGGTGTGAGGCAAGGGCAGGAGAGTGTCTTATTACCAGTTGCCTGCAACATAAACCTCACACACATGATGACACGTGGAGATTTCCATATGGCTCCCATCATTTCCAAAGCAGACTTTGTCAGTGGACAGGCACTTAGACTGTACTGCCAACATCAGAAGTGTAATTTATATATTTAAAAACGTGATCTCACAGTGGGTGAGATGCTGGGAGATGTGTGGTGACTCCCTTTCTGGTGGGCAGCCACCATGACTAGGAAGTCTCTTCTGTGCTGGTGTGGGCACTTGCTTACTTGGCCCCAGAAGGTTCTTGCTGGACATCGAGCTCTAATATGGTGTTTCCGTGTGTGTTGGTGCAGGTCTCTCTATATCAACCTGGTGGGTCTATGGGCGATACTGGCCTGCGCAGTGCTGTGTGGCATGGCCCTCTACTCCATCTACAAGGACTGCGACCCATGGACATCAAAGCAGGTGTCAGCAGTTGACCAGGTAGGGCCCATGTTTCAGGGGAAGGCGGTGAGGGGCATCCTTCCTCTGCAGCCATAATAACCAGATGGGCATGTGTTCAGGAGTCTTGGGGTGGGAATAAGGACATGCTTGAGTCCTGAATTAGTTGAGTCTGTAACACTGAGGGTTTAGCTGATACCATGGCTGGAGAGAATATCCTGGAGAAAGCAGCAGACCTATCCTTGGCACTGCTCAGCATCCCTGGCTGTCCCAGAACTCAAGGTCTCTTAATGCTAGGTAAGGAGGACTGTGTGGAGAGCAGCAATGTGGAGAGTGCTCATTTCACGCACCACTTCAGGTGTTTGGGATTTTGACCCAAAGTGGTGGGATTTCGGAGGAAATCCAAATACATGCACATTTTCATCAAAATGTGAGTGCCAGCACTGCATAAAACCACCTCAGAGAGAACTGAGGGGAAGAGGCTGCTGCCAGGGACAGCTGAAACACCAGTGCCTGTGTGGGTGACTGCAGGCCCTAGCATGCTGCTTTGTAACACCCCACCTAAACTGCTCTGTGCTAAGGGAGGTGAAAGCTTTTTCAGTTTCAGAACATAGTCATATCCAAAGCATGCACCTGAAAGAAGGATATCAGGAGGTAGTTCTTTGCTGGTGATGGTGCATCCTTCTCTCTTTTGGAGCAGAGCTGGGCAATCAAACCATGTAGTGCCATGCTGTGGAGAAACCATCTTGTAACTGATGGTGACCTCTCCCTAAATAGGCCCTGAGCAGCAGACTTACCCGAGGAAAAGAGCTCCGTGATCCTATAGACTGACCAGAGTCCGGGCCCAAGGACATCATACAAGTCTATTTTTTGGTACTTTTATGCCCTGGAATAATCATAGGCTCTGGATAACACCTCATGAACAATACTGTAAAGCTAGAAGAACACAATCCTGAAGCAGGACTACCTGGTCTTGAAGGGTAGAATAACACAAGGCATGGAAAGCTGAGGTGGAAACCCAAACGAAATGAAGTTGTTGCTGTCAGTTGAGTCCTTTTGGTGGAAACTGTAAACAAGACCAACTTGTCTGTGAAAAAAATAACTCACAGGAAGCAAATCTTAAGTTTCCTGTCTTTCCAGCACTCAGATCTTGCAAAGGACAACCAGAGACACATGGTTTCCAATACGGAAATCGTTCTCACCCTGAGGTTATTGGACTCTATCTAAAAATCTTTTGTGAAGTCAAAAGGAGACATAAACATCTGCTGTGGCATCCAAGCCCAACAGAGTGGTGTACAATAGAGAATACCTGATACCTCGTGTTAGCTTCCTGTACCATCCTCACTGGAAACCAAGCCTGACAGCACAGCTATGTGCTCACCTCTGCTAGGGGCTCTAAACAGACTTTGCTGTATCTTGAGCGAACGTTTTAGGATTGTTTTTTGCTGTAAAAGCCCAAAAAATAGTGTGAGATAGAACATAAAAAATTAGAATAGCTGGGCAGGATGCCAGTGGAAATGCTGTAACAAAAACAATAGTGACAAGAAGAAACATTGGGGCAAGATAATAATATTTCTTGCTCTGAATTTTTCAGCTAATGCCATACCTGGTGCTGGATATTCTCCACGATTTTCCAGGAGTGCCAGGGCTTTTTGTGGCTAGTGCCTACAGTGGGACATTAAGGTAATTTAATAATTTGGAACCTGTCATCTTGGTTTTTTTCTTTTCTTTTTTTTGTTAGAGCTAAAGTTGCATTTATACTAAAACTTCTGCATTTAATTTCTTTTTCTAAGTTTTGTTCTTTAGAAAAAAAGTACTGTAAGATCATTCATGATGAAGCTTAAATATACATAGTTTCCAGTGGTGGCACTCTGAGGTCCTAGGACTCAAGGCAACTTGGAGTTCCCTACTAAAAACATGAGGAAACAGCTAGCCACACACAATGTATGATACTAACAAATCCTCCTCTGTCAGTTTTTAAAGGCCCTCTGCCTTATTATAAATGAGTGGTTACACAAATTGTTACAGTTAGGGGAATTTTCTATTACTCACCTTTAATTTTGCAGTTTCAAACCAGCATAACACTAAAGCCATCTCCCTTTCCTTACGCCTGATCTTTAGAGTCTTGTTTAAAAAATTGTTCCTGGACCTCCAATTGTCTTGGATGAACTCCATGAAAATAACAATCACTGTTATATTTTTACTGAAGGAGAGAAATCAGTTCCCTTTTATCCAATAGTGGGGAGTGTTTTGTTCAGCTTTCCCAAGGAGCATCTTTTAGGACCTCTCTCTTGAGGAAAGCTCTGACCAAGAGAAAGCAGATAAAAATGAGGAAATTTAAGAATGTGGCACCAGAATATTTTGTTCTGAGTACTTGTAGCTACACAAATAGAGGGAACAACCAGAATATTTATTTTTCATGTGCTGAAGAAAAGCTGGTGGCTTGACAGAGTAAGGTACACACAGAAGCAAGGTCACCTCAGTGGCTTTGTGCCTTTGGAGCACTTGTTTTTCTGATCCCACAGGGAGCCTGGAATAGTTCAGTTTGGAGTAGTTGCTTAATTCTTAGATTACTCTAATTATATTATCTAAATTCTCCTCTAAGGGTGCATTCAAAGTAATCAGTGACCTGCATGTAGGAATTTTACCCACCCAGATACATACTGTGTAGATGATTTGTTAAGGTATCACATGTACCAGTAGTATGTACAGCTTAGCCACATGTAATAGGTATTTTCGTTGAACTCTCCAGGTCCACCTTTTCATCAAGATTTGCGTTGTCTTCACTAGGAGCTATTATGTATATAATTTTTGTACACTATTAGCTTCATCATCTGGAAGAACAAATTATTTCAACCAGTACAGCAGTTACATTAGTTTTCTGACACTGTTCTAGACAGTGGCAGTTTCTCTCTGCCAATAATGCATCTGTTATATAGGATTTCAGCTTCTAGGATAAAAATCTGTATAAATCTTGCCTTCTGTAGTACAGTGTCCTCCAGCATCAATGCTTTGGCTGCTGTGACTGTCGAAGACCTCATTAGGCCGTACTTCAAATCCCTCTCTGAAAGGAAACTGTCATGGATTTCCATGGGGATGAGTATGTCTGGAAAATATCTTTCCACTTTTGATTTACAAAGTGAGGGCTTGATTCAGATCTTGCTATCATCAGTGTAAGTCAAGAATAAGTGCATTCAAACCGGTAAGACTATGCTGATGCAATACTTTGGGGATATGAGATCAGCTGAAAAGTTTTACACAGAGTGGGGGACAAACTGTTTGAAGTGACCATAATGAAAAAAGGAAGCCAGTGTTTTTGATCTTTAAGTGGGAAAGATGCACTGCATCTGAAGTCATTGTTGATTTGCAGTACTACAAACCCAAACCCTGTTATTTTTCTTTCATCTGAAAAAAATTAGAAGCATGGGAAAAATTTTGTAACAAACCTTTTGAACCAAGTGATACAGGAACGATAGCATGTTGTCCCAATAACATTCCAGAGAACAAGCAATTTCACATCTTCTCTAACATACTCTCTGACTCTCAGTCTGTTTAGCTTCTCCATTTCATGTAGCTCAAAAAAGAGGGTCAGAACTAGGCTGAGCAGATGAGTTAAATCTCTGAAGTGCAATAGCTGTCTCTCTAGCCCTGTGACTAGCGGCAGGCATAGCCCAAGACAGTATTTGCCCTAAGAGTGGAAAAATCAGTCCCAACACGGTTCTGTAGCACATAGCAGTGAGCACAGCAGACTGATGGCAGGTCACAAGTATGATGTTTTCACCTGAGAGCAGTTTCATAAGCACTATTCCAAGCCGCGCTTACATCAGAATTGCTGGTCATATCATGAGTTGCCTGCCATGCCACATTAAACAGTGGGATTAACCTATTGCTTGTGCAGTAAAACTCCAGAGGGGTAGAGGTGGAAAAAACAAATAAGCCAGTGGTATGGTTCTTGGGAGCAGACGCTACATCCTGGTGGTGACCTGGGATGTTGCTTGTCACAGTGCCAGCTCCCAGTAATCTGCCAGCATTTACTTTCTTGCTCCAAAGACTTTAGATTGAGAAGCAGAAATCATTTGCTCAAAATAAGGACTATGACACAGGAGATTAGCTGAGAAATATGAACAGTACATGTGGCATTGCCACTATGGCTAATCTGCACGGGTGCCACTTAGTAATCACTGTTTAGTAATATACGCAAAGAGGATTGTGTCAAGTTTCCATGAACTCAGTCTAAACAGAAACCTAATCTTTTGTCCAGTTCAAGCTCTCTTAATAAAACCCCTGATGCTAGCAGGTTTGTTTTGGAGATGTCAGGGCTATGCTAGGTTAGATGGAAACATTTACATTAAGGATTTTCAAAATTTGGCAGATTTACACATCATTCTGCCTTTTCCTCGCAGGCCTGTTTTATGGTGGAGTCTGCATTGCTATGGCTGCAGTGGCATCTCTCCTGGGAACCTTGTTGCAAGTAGGTGTCAGGCTTTTTCATGCCTGTGTTATCTCATTCAGAATGAATTATGTAAGCAAATAATTGCTGAATACCATTATGAGATTAGTTTTTATTCTCTGTTGGGTACTGACCTCAAACCGCCCATGGCTCAGCCTCTGCTTTAAGCACCCATGTAACTATACCAAATCGTGACAGCTGAGTACACACCAGTTAAAATCATACTTTACTTCTGAAGGTCCTCCCTTCTTGCCATGTTGAGTTTTTAACTTTCTTGCGCAGCACCTGACAGCAGAATCTCTTCCATCCTCAGGCAGCACTCAGCATTTTTGGCATGGTTGGTGGCCCCCTTTTAGGACTGTTTGCCTTGGGAATCCTCTGCTCCTTTGCAAATGGAATTGTAAGTAGAAATTTAAAGCCCCATTCCTCCAACAATATTGATAATTTGGGGCATTTTCTTCTGCCTTCCCCCAAGGATTTCTTGAAAACACAGTTTTAAAAGCAGGGAGCAATGTAAGATGCAGCTGAGCAATCAGTAGACTTTGAGGATGCTAGTCTGCTTGAGCAAAAGGAGGTCAGGCTGAGAGAATGGAGCCCAAGAATTTGTAGACTGAGTTGGGATGTTCTCAGTGTGCTTCAGCATCATGACATTATAATTTCCAAAGGAAAAATCTATTCCATTAAAAAATGGATTTTACAAACTTTGGGAACATGGTCCCTGGGTTAGTCTGACAGGATTTACCTTTCTGCAGTTGCCCATTTTATGTATATACAAAAAAAAAACCCCAAGAACCAGAAAAAAACCCAAACCCCTACTAGGTGTCAGCCCCAAATCCCCCCACCCTGAAGTAGAAGAAACTTTCGCAAAAACAGACCACATGAGAAGAAGGAAAAATGCTTCTGTATCTGTTCAAGGAGGACCTCAAATAACAGCAATATTTTCCAATATACCATGCAGCCCAGAGCTATCCTTTGATTGAAAAGGCAGAGTGGAAAAATAAAGAGATATGTGCTCAGGAGCTGTGAGTAAACACTGTATTTCGCAAAAGGGGAATCAAGTAAATTTCCCAGCTCTCCCCAGCTGTATATTTCTTTTTTGCTAAGGAGCCTACAGTTTAGGTTATCTTGTTTCTTACTCTTCAGGTTATCTTACTGTTTCTTACCCATCTAGGTGTTGGCTTTTTCAAATATCCTTTTGCTTTTCATGTAAAGTTTTGTTTTCTGTTTTGCAGGGTGCATTTGTGGGTCTTGTCAGTGGCTTTGTTATTTCACTTTGGGTTGGAATTGGATCTCAGATCTATCCTCCACTCCCAGAGAGGACCAAGCCTCTACCTCTCTCAACTATAGGCTGTAATATATCCTCAGGAAATTTGACGACAACAGAAAACCCATTAACAACAATCTTCAACACACCAAATGCAGAGAGGTATACAAGTTCATCATGTGCAATCCACAAAGCTTGTATTTGTTTTAAAGTAATGCAAATATCTGCCTAGCATATGGGTTACTATCCCTCCCTGGTTTACCTGTGAGGCTGCTTAAGGTGAAGCTTATTTTTCCCTGTCAGTTTGTGTGGGTTTTCCCAGAACAGAAGTCAAAGTGAATCATCCTACTGCTCTTTAAAGCTTCAGTTCAATATTTGAGTCTAAAGGCTCGGATATGTCTTACTGGGAAGCAGAGTGTTAAAGAAAGCATAACCTTTATAGTTATTGGCTAAACTTCCAGTCTGTCTTACGAATTAAAGTAGTAGGCAGTTAAAGGGCAATTTGCCAGTTGAACAGCTTCACCTACAATAGCTTGTCTGTGCAGTAATAGGTTTATTCAGGAAGAGGACATAATCTGTATAATGGACAAAATGTAAGGGATTTTCTCCCCTCTGAAATTACCATATATCTTACTTTGGACAATCATAGTTAAGTGCGACCCTTATGAATGGCACTATAGGGAACAGCAGGAACAGAAAGAAGCTGAACAAATACATTTCTAGGGATTATCAATCCTTACACCTTTGAGCGTTGTACAATCAACAGATACCCTCGTAAACACACAGACGACCAATATCCAGTGTCATAGGCTACACCTCTCACATGGGACCTCCAGCATTGCTTATGGCTGGGAAGCAACTGTTGCGAGAGAGCACATTGTCAGGGAGAACAAAATGAGATGTAACCTGCGGTGTGACAGTTGCCCTATATTTTCAGGCTCTTTAGAGCTGCACAGTGGTTGATTTCCTACTATTTTTTCCTTTTATTTTTTGTGCCCCCCTCCTTTAAATACCATCTCCAGTTCTAAAGAAGTTATCTCTTCCTCTGTATAGCTGGAGTGCCCAGCTCTGCACTAGATTCCTAGCAGAGATAGGCTCTCCTCTTTTCACCTGTTCTGTCCCATGCATTGCCTTACTGTAGTGACCTGTCTCCTTCCATACCAAGGAATTTGTCCTACAAATTTCAGAACAAACTTTCAGTGCTCATTTTATTGTATGGAAGTAGCTCAAGACTACCAGGTCACTTGGCTCAGAAGTAACTCTGTATTTATATGCTGTTTGGAAATAGGCAACATCTTCAAGTTGCTTGGAATAGGAAAGCAGATTTACCCTCTTTCTGCTCTTTTTCAGGCCTGCCCTGGCAGACAACTGGTATTCCTTGTCTTATCTCTACTTCAGCACACTTGGAACACTTATCACAGTAGCTGTGGGAATAATTATCAGCCTCCTAACAGGTACTAGCTCCAGCGCTGTGACTGAATGTATCTTAGATTGCTTGCAAACTAAGATGAGAGCTGTTATTCCCACAGGAAGTGCTGGTGACCCTATTGTAAACACTGTGTAAAGGTTTCCAACCTATATCTCATTTCCTACCCCAGCCCTTCTGCTTCCCACTCTTGGTCTCTGCTCATAACAAAAATTCCTTCAAATTTCTAAGGAGAAAGAATTTTCAGCAGTTTTTTAACCTGAGTGGAATAGATAAATGAATGAGACATCTCTTCCCATTTTATTAGATGCCAGTAGGGGGTGGAGGTTTAAGGGCTGTCTCTGCACATGGGAAGAACCCCAAGCAAGGAGGTACACCCAGGCTGCTAGAGGACAAAAGCAGTTTTACTTCGAGTGAGCTCAGACCACTTAAAGGTTTTTGTCTGCACCTGCACAGTGCATGGTTTTCACCATATTCACATACTAAACAGCTGCAGACTCTGTGCATGGCTACATTAGCTTCTTTCTCGGTTTCCCTCTACCATTTGGCAAGGGGCAAAAAAAAGCAGTATCCCACAGATAGGAAATTTAGTTCCAGCCCATAGCCTTATTACTTCTGCATCTAGGTAATACTCAGAGCACACTTGTCATCCACCTCATGCATGACATAAATAACACAGAGCCAGCAACTCTCACAGTTTTCCCCAGTATGCCCAGCCAGATTCCTATGACAGCCCATTGCTATAGTGACACTTGTAGACAAATTTTGCTTCTTACCAGGTTGGGAGTCAGTTTACCCACAGGCCATAAAGCCAAGCATAAGAACTGGACACTTTAGTAAAGCCAGATGAGAAAACATCAGCCCAATAAACAAAAAAAATCTAACAAAACTAACTTAATGTTCTTACCAAACCCAAAACACTTAACCACACCATGACCCTACTTTTTGTGGCATAAGATCCCATTTAAGCCCCATTGGCAATCATTGGAACTAATTCCTGGCACTTGCATCTTCTCTTTCCCACACACATTCCCCACATTAACAAAAACATGTTAATCTTCCATGCCTTAAAAATGACCAAATGTCCCTTTGACCCTCATCCCTTCTACCTTGAAGCTGCCTTCAAGTTACTTACTCTAAAAACTGCTGGTGACTTTGGAAATAGGAGACTTGCTGCTAGCAAGCTGAGGTCTGCAGCTCAAGCTCCCTGTCAGCACTTGGTCCACATAGAATCATAGAATAGTTAGGGTTGGAAAGGACCTTAAGATCATCTAATTCCAACACCCCTGCCATGGGCAGGAACACCCCCCACTAAACCAACTCCTGGGCAGAGTGGTCCCAGATATTACTGTATGAGGCTCATCCTCTTCTGATGATTGTTTCAGTCTTTTTTGCACATAAGACATCTGATGAAGATCTAGGAAACTCTGGGAAATAGCTAAGGCATTTCAAATAGACCTTGAAGGATCATTTTTATATTTTGAGAGGTGCAGGATATATATCATTGTAAAGAAACAATCCCTAAGGCCTTTGGGTCTTGATAGCTTTTGCTGCATTACTGTGCTGCTCACCTGGCCTGGTGCCCATGGCTGGGCTCTGACATATCATTTGCATGTGGAACCCTGGCTGATTGAAACCTGCCTATTTTGCAGGAGGACTTAAGCAGAACACAGATCGTAAGTTCCTGCTGACCAAGGAAGATTTCCTGTCCAACTTCTCACGGTCAAAATCTGAGACAGTAAGTATAATTATGCATCTCTGATTTAAATTCATCTTTCCTCCTGGGAACAAAGGGCTCCTGGCTAACTTTTTCCCGCCAGAATGAATAGCACCTGATGCTGCCGGATATGACTGTGTGCTTTAAGGCAGTAGCAGAGCACAAGGCAGGTAGAAGTAAAGCAGCTGGCATAGGCTGGGAAGCTATGTTTGGCTACAGCTTGACTTCAGTGAACAATAGAGGAGAAGATGAGACAAGGGACAGTTGTTCTCCAGGTTTCTGCCAAATACTCCCTCACTAGTCTCTTGGAAGCTGGCCCAAAGCACACTTTAGGCTCAGCAAAGCTTCCTTTGTAAACATGTGTTCTCTAAAATCTGGATTCCTTTTGCGGCTTTTGCTACTGTTTGAGAGAAAACATTTCTAGTCATCATATCTGTTTCCTAGCTCCTTCCCTAAGATATAAGGAAAGAAGAGACATTATTAGGTAATAACAACCCTTCAAAGAGATAATGTAGGGGAAATTTGTTTTAAATGAACTATAGGTCACTTTTCAGATAGTATCAGGATGCTGAAACTCAGCTTTGTTCAGTGCTTTTCAAGCGCTGCAGTACAGTCAATGATCTTGTCTTTGAGATGGTTCAGTTTGCAAAATGTTTTTCCTCCATGATGACAGCTCCTTTTAGTATGATCTCATGTATTTCAGCTTCTGGGTAGGCATACAAGGGAGAGATTTTACAGGGCTATTGTAATGCTGTTTGCTCACGTCAAAACTAGTGACCAGCTATCCAGTTATTGTCACTCACTGCTTTCAATGGGCCAACATCTGTTTTCATTGTCTGGGAATTTAAACCCTGAAATCTTTTGAAAAACAAACCAACCAACCAACCCCCATGCCCCCAAAACAAGCAAAACCCAAAACACCACCACCAAGCCAACCGACCAACCAAAACTAAACCAAAACAAATCCATCCACATGGAAACTAATGTCCACAGCCTGGATTCAGAAACAAGTGTCTGCATGGTTCTACAGCTAGGAGCTAGCGGTTGGCATCACAAATAATGCAGAAAGTTGGTGAGAAAAAAAAAATCAGGAGGAATCGAGCAACTTCCTGCACATAAAAAGTTCATTATGTTTAATCTCATTATGTTTAATAGAGGTGAAATGTGAAAGCAATGACACATGTTAATCTGCTCTTCATGTCAAAGATGGGGCAAGAACCAGGGATTGGGAGTTAATAACTCAAGGACCTGCTGGTGACAGGTCCCTAGACATGAAAACAACAATTAGAACTTTGCACAACCAAAAATACTTCAGACGATTTTTAGGACAAGAACTTTTTACATGATGAGAACATTTCATGCAACTAGTACCTTACGCAATAAGAAACTTTCCATGCCTCTAGAAAAATACCAGCTACTCCAATGAATAACTATTTATGCTCTGTCAGCAACCAACAGGTACTTCCCTGCAAGGCATCCTGTATGTCAGGCCTGACTCTGCTTGCATACAGGTTAAAGAGAGGAAGACTGTTTCTTTCATGTCACAGAATGGCTTTTTGTCTTTTGTTTTTTTTAGCCAGAGAAAGTGGAAGTGTTGAACTGGAAACCATTTACCATGGCAGCTGAAGGAACCGACAACCCTGCTTTCAGCCACATTGAAATGGATGTTGCAAGCAATAAGAACAAAGTCAATGGCCTTCATATATAACATGGGGCCATGTCAGCCTACAAGAACAATTTTGTTCATATAAGGCACTATTGACAGTCCTGTGCCGGGTCAGTTACCAGCCCTGCAGGGGTAATGGGCAGCTGTCTGCTGAGCTCTGTTGCACTATCACCCTCGCATGACCTTGATATTAGTCAAGAAAGGAATCAGGTCTTTCTTGCACTTCCTCACCCTCTCTTTCTCACTCTGGATCTTGGTGACAGGGCTTAAGGCAATGTTTATATACAAAGTATTTACCTGATGTTCTTGAGCTTCCTGGGAAATATCTGCATTTGATCTCAGTTCACTCTCAGAGTACAGTTTTTATTTGGTAGGAGCACTGTTCCCCCAGACATAGCTGGTTTTCTGGTTTCTTTTCTTTTTTGGCTTTTCTTCTTTTAAGACACTGAAAGTACAAAGACATTAGGGCTGAGGGATCTTAACAGGTTGCAAGGAACAGTGGGACTTTTTTTAATATGGGAGGTACATATAATGCCATCTGATTCATTTGTAGAACTGAGAGTGTATTTATTTTGCTGGCTTTTTGTATATGTTTGTTTTTATTAAGCTATTTCTTCCCTGGTTTCTAGCATCTCCTCATCTGTGCTCACTGTTGGAAGCTATGAGAGTGTTTATGGTGATGGATAGAGGCAAAACTCAGTAACATACTTCCCTTTATTACCCATCTCCCTCACCTGCCCTGTCATACCCTTACACAGCTGGTTCTCATGAAGGAAAAGAGCTATTTGGGCTTTTTATTCAGTGCCATACAGCAGAACCACAGTAGTCTTCCACTTTATGCTCAACATTCTGGCCTAGGACCGGTCTTGCACTGGGCTGGGCATAGTGCAGCAGAGATGTTAATGCAAGAACAGGGCCGCCTTTGCTGTATGGGACAAGAGGGAAAACTGCATGTGCAGTTGCCACTGCTCTTTATCTGTGGAGCTGTGAGCTGAAACCTCATGTAGCAAATTTGTATTCATGCAGTCCCTGTTGTCACCCTGGGGATTCATGTTCAAATTTGGTTCACATCAGGCTCGAGTACATTGTGCATTTTGGCAGGCAGGCAGAGTCCACTGTGCAATCCCACAGGATAGGGAAGGCATTTGCAGAGGATGTCATTTGGTGAAGGTTTCTCCGGGGCTGCAAGACATGTGATAATTTGTCCTCTGGCTAGGCTACCGAGAGAAGCTGAACAGCGCGTCCACTCCAGACCATGGCACTGATGGTTTTGGGGGGTGAAAACTCCCAGTGGCTTCTGGTAAGGCAGGGAACAGATGCTGACCCACTGTGCTGTTTTTCTACTGCAGGCTTTTTGCTATGGCTATACATGGGAGTTTAAAACTCCTCTACAGCAGTATCAAGTTGGGAAATAAAAAGCTATTGCAGTAAAGTTAAGGCGTGAAACTTATAAAGTAGTTACGCTTAGAATCAAATGAAAAACTGACTGTGTGTCTTAAATACTTTATAAAAGTTATGCTACATTTGTGCCAGGTGCTGAGCTGCTTTAACTTGGAATATGACACAAGGCTAGCTTATCTGTCCTGACTGGAGCCCTTTAGCATCAAAATCAATTTATTCTGTGCCCCTGTGACAGAGGGTATTTAGTGATCTACTGCATAAGATGAGCTGACAGTATCAGAAAACATCAGGAATTAAAAATGGCGTTCCAGGAGCAAACCTGTGCTAGAGGAGTACAGGCCAGACACTGTATTTGGGTTCCCACCAGGGGCATATCTCCATCAACTAACCCAGTGCAAAACTGTGTGACAGAGGCAGGCTTCCTCTTTGCTTCCTGATGCACTGGCTTGCATGGTCCAATCCAGGGTTTAGGGCCAGCCCCTTATCTCGCATTCCTCTGCTGCAGCTCTGTAACTAGCTAAGTGCTGAGAACACTGTGTGGAAATGCTGTGAGTGAGCCAGGGAGATCCCGTGAACTGTGCTTTGTGTTCCTATATCTAAAATCTGAGACAAACAATAGCATCCTGAATAAAGTCTTCTACGACAGGGATCTCTGTTCTAGGGCTATCCTAGTCACTCTGAGACAACTAATCTGCTGACTGAATGAGCTGGCTATGCTTCTCAAGTCTCGGAAGATAAGAGCAGCTCATTCAGCCTTGTGCCTTGTCTTCATGACACAGAAATAGATACTGCATTTTGTGCAAAGGAATAGTTCTTGAGCCTTATAATACAGTAATTTGTACTTACCAGGTACTTTCAGCCCACAAATCTGAAAAAGGGTAAGTACTGGTATCTTCACACTGCTGCAGAGTGCTGAAATGAAGAGGACTGGTGTGCCCCTCTATACCTGTGCTTTATGGTACAGAGTAAGTTGTGGACAGACAGAACAGAAGCCGGTAGCAAGTCCTTGCCTGCTGGTATGGCTACAGTCCTCCTGACACAAATGACAAACTCCCATCTGAATATTCTCAGGAGGGTGACTGATAACTGCTGTGATAAGCAGCATCAGTGTGGTCTTTGTGGCACCACTCTGCACTGAGATCACTGTGTTGTAATTGATACTGCCTTAAACTAACTGGGATGATCTGTGACTTCTACCTGTGTTGTTCTTGGATTGAAGACTCATCTTCCCAGTTGCTGTAGTTAAAAAATGTAGCACCAGAGAGGTTTCTTTTTTTTTTCCTCAGTGCTTTGAATTCACATAATTGTTTAAAACAGAGAAAACATGTAAATGACCCACTTGTCTTCACTTACTGCTTGAAGTGACTATTTGAGCACAAAACAGTCATTGAAGTCTAATTTTGGTATCAAGTGAAAGTTTGGGCCAAGTGATACCTATTGGTCCACAATCACGACATCAAGATGACTTTTCACCGGGGAGAGTATCTGGTATAAGCACTTTAGAGGCAAATGTTCTTAAGCTTTACAGGTGATGCCAGTAAATACCCCATTTCTTGCTAACTAACCTCCCATGATTGCTGCACAGCTCTCACAGAAAATGACTCTTTCTGCTTCACTTTTTTTCTAAATGATTCGTATTTTAGGTTGAATCACTAATTAAAGCAAGTAATTAATTTTGAATAAGATTTTCTCTGAGATCATATACTGTCCTCTGCTAGGTGGACTTTCAGACAGGGCCTTGTCTGTGGAAGAGCAGCAAGATAATTCTTGGTGTCTCCATCACACTCCTGCACCCTAATCCCTTGTCCTTCCCAGCTAAATGCTCACCTAACAAAGAAATACAGGATGCTCAAAACTGACAAATTCCACAGGAGTGGGAGCACCCCATGCTGTCCAAATACCATGCTGCATCTGGCAGGATCAAGAGACAGAACAAGTAGGAATATTAAAAAAAGAACTAAAACCACAACAGGAACAGTGTTGGACTATATGAATGCACAAAGAATCAAAGAAAATTTGCTTTCACCTGACTGGCATCTTTGGCTGCTGAACAAATAAGGTAAACAGAAAATAACTTATGAATGCCAAGCAGCAAAAATTTCATATGCATAATTTATTTTAAAGTTATTGCATCACATTATACAAGCATTAAACATGGCTTTATGCTGATGATTTTTTTTTTAAAGTGTGAAAACTTGACATTCTTCTCCATAGGGTTTTTCTATTTACAAATAAACAATCTCTCTATATACTTTATATATATATTATATATATGGTAAATAACATAACTCCCCTCAGAAAGATTTAAAATAAAAAAAAGAACTGATTTGTAAACACGGTTTCTGTTGTAGTATTTGGTGGCTTGAACACAGACGATGTTCTATACCTAGGATTTTTCTTCTGTCAGCGTATCCAGGTTGTTCATTTACATTTTTTGCTCTAAGATCTGTAAAACCAGCATGGGACAGAATGCAAAAAAACGTAGCAAACAGGCTGAAAAACAGTCCCGATATACAGTTTTGTTCCTTGGTTTTAAAAACTGGCGTGTAACTGCTCATGAAGTACATGCTTGCTGTCAGGTGTGGTCTACGGAGATCAATCCTATGCTGGTTGCAAAATGATTTCACAGTAAATCCTTTGATGTGTGCTGTCCTGCTTGCTATGTAAAATGTCTGTGGCATGCATTGAGGTTGCATTTTTTCGCATTCCCTTGAAGGTAGTGCTCTTGTGGAGCTGGAATAAGTAAACAACATATAGGATGGCCACCTGGAGGTTTAAACAAAACCCATCATCAGTTCAGAAAGAAGGGAACAGCATAAATTTGCTATCTAGAGACCATCTATTATTAGCTTATTATTTGAATTATATCTTCCTAATAAATAAAATAAATGAGAAAGGGTTCATCTTTCCTGAGTGTTCTGCTATATAGCTCTGAAGCACTCAAGGGAAATCTATTCAGCAGACCAGCAGCACAGAAACCTCTGTGGGTTTGACTGGTCAACATTAAGTGGCAGAAATGTACTCAGGTTCTGCCAGGGAGGTCAGAGCTCCTTTCATCATCATACTCACCATAAGCTTGGTAAGTGGCCAACTTGCGTTCTCATTTAGAACAGGACACAACCTCTAGCAATATATTGTCATGAAAATTCATCATGATGTAGCTCTGTTGAAAAGTAGTCTCAAAAGCAATTATTATCTATTGTATTTCTTCTGCACTTTATTTGTTTTGGCACATTACACTGCAGTGGCTCCTCTGGACTGGGGGTCAGTTTATATTCTAGTAGGTTTTAGTTCAGCTCTTGGAAGTTACTGAGATTTACATTGATAAAGCTGTATCTTACTGCAGGAGTTTGCACAGGTTCATACCCAGATGGGTGACACTGATTTTATGCATGACTTATGTTTCTTTTTACTACTTAGCAAAGAGTTTCTAAGCTCTTGTCATCTATTATTTTAGATACCACACAGAAGGTATGCAAACATCTAACTGCTCATGTGAATTTGGCCTGAATGGGATTTTGCACAGTGATCCTGCCCTAGAGTCCCCAGACTGAAAGTGCAGTATACACCCATAGGCAGTGGATGGTAAATACTAAACCACCTAGCATATGTGCCTTGCAGGATGACATTGCCTAATCCTCAACCACTATGTAAAGAGACAGAAATACCCCCATTTCTCCACTGCCCATATGGGATGTGTCCACAGCTGCTGTAAGCTGAAGCAAAGATGAACAAGTTCACTTCCCCATTAGGCAGTCATGCTCCCCACTCAGTTTGGCACCATGTCAACAGAAAACAGATTAATTCTGAAGTTCCTTCAGTGCTTATATTGCCTAGAAGGACCTTCAGACTTGGCCCAGGAGCACCTGATTAAATGGGAAATGCTGTACCATTTATCCTCTTTGTTTAGGATAATGTGTCATGACTGGAGGAGGTTCCTTGCTACAAGTAAGCAAAGTGTAAACATGTAGTGGCTACGGAGATGAGGGTACGTACATTTTTTCCACCTCTCTGCTTCCTCATGTCATACATTCCTTCATTAAGACCTTCACCCCATCATGGAAATAGCAACAGCTCTCCCTTGCAGTGGAAAGAAGTTAATATATCTAATTTGGCAATATAGGGTCATGGTGCAAGTGGTCCTGATGTCTTGTGGAGCTTGAGGCATCCATCCATACAGTCTTACATTATGTGGTCTATCCAGAAGGGCAAATTCTAGCCCTTCTATCAAATGATTTCTAGGAGAACTTGTAGAAATAACTTGCTGAATTTTTCTTCCTCTTAAATATCCTCAAACTAACAAGGTCAGAATTACTTAAGACTTCTGCAAAAATGGTATTTTTATGGAGCTTCAGTTATTTGGAAAAGGGCTAAGTAAATGGTTCAGCTCCAGTATGTTGTATCTAACTGGACATAGGCTTGATTCCACCTGGCTTCTTGGTTTTTAAACTTCTTTCTTCATTCTGGCTGTTTATGACACTGCATGTTCTGCAAGAACTGCAGTGTTATCATTTTGAGGCAAGAGGTGGTAGAGCTTTCATAACACTCAGCATTTTGATTCACGTTGCTTCACCCAACACTGCTGCAGTCTTTAGACTTGGGTTAATGATCTAGGAAATATTTAATTTCTCAGTGCTAAAGAATTTGCAGAAGGATATAGACAGTGGCCCATTTCACCCAAATCTAATTCTGCATCCTGTGTAGAATTGCTCTGCATAAAGGATATAAATCTCAACCTAGTTCATCCTACAGTCTGTTGTTCTATTTGTCCCCTCTACCCCTTCATAGATGATAGTAGGATGAATAAAGAAAATATTACAAGTGTAGAGATTCTGGATGACTGTGTTCTTTTGCTCTGATGACCTTGTTCATCTATTGTTTTTTTTTTTTTTTTTTTGTTTTCACTTATGCAGATAGGTCTTTAAGACACAGTCTGTCTTCTGTTATGTGTATCATACCCCCTAGTTCCTGACGATGTGATTTTGCAGTACAAATACACAGGCAGTTCTGGCCAAGGTGCCTTAGCCTGATTTGCTTCCCTCAGAGGGTAGACAGCCTTATACCTGAAAAGGCATTGTTCAAAACTTTAGAATATATTACCACCATTTCACAGTATCATTTCCAAATGAATGACCCTACAGTCAGGCACCTCTGGCCACATTTAGATGCTTGCCTGTCAACAGTTCTACTCACCTAAATTTTCAGCATTGTTAGACCAGCTGGTTAGACTGATGTTCAAGTATCTCCTCCTAAAAAAAACTTCAATAATGTTGGAGTAATGGAAGTGTTCCACATATGTGACTTTACCTTGTAAATGCAAGCTAACACAGCTGAGTTCACTGTGGAAGAGGGCAACACTGCCATGCATGTGCTGCAGGTGGTGGCCACACACATGGACAAGTACTGTCATATTGCCCAAGGCGCAGTAACTGGTTATGAAGTAGCAACTTGGCCATGAGAACAGGCTGTAAAATCACCAAGTTCTGTAAAGCACTGTAAGATATATAATTACTTTGAAGTTCAGGGCTTTGAATTTAAGTCAGGGCCTGGGAGCCTCCTGGAAAGAGTGCAGACAGTTAAGCACTGGTCTGATCTACTCAGGCTGGCATTAGGTCTGAAGAAGACTAAGCCTTGAAAGACCTCTAATTTCAAAAGGTTTATGACAGTATGTGCCCTTTTAAACATGGGTACACTTGCAAAAGCACACAACATTGGCTATTCCTTTCAGTGTACTCTCCACTGTAGAAAACAGCTTTTATAAACAGAATTCCTATCTTCTTTTAAGTGGTTGCTTCCTCACCCCATCATGGCCACTCGTTGTGATAAGATTTTCCATTCTTCTTCCTTTCCTTCCGCTCTTTCTGCAGACGCTCTAATTCAGCTTCATACATCATTTCCTGAATCAGGTACTTCTCTCTCCTCATCCTATCTCTCAGATCTTTTGGGAGATCTGGGATTAAGTAGGAAATCAGGTGCTTTATGCAGAAGACAAGGTGCTGTAAAAACAAAAAAGGGATAAAAATGGAACTCTTAGGAAGAAAACAAGTACAATATTTTCTGAAAAACCTCCACTTTCAATTCATAAGAAGATCCTGTGATAGAACTAAATCCATTACTAAATTAAAGAAATTAAACCATGAGTTTTTTTCCCCACAAAATACTCCAGGCAAAGTCAGTGCAGTAAGGATTGCTGCAAAGTTTGTTACAAGCAGCTGGTTCAAATAAAGCCTCAAACTAATTGTATGACCTGTGTGTTCAAATCCCCGAGGTCATGACTTGCTCTAAGGTTGCTTGGATGCAGCCTGGTATTAGTGAATTACTTTGCAGGGAGAAGTGAATCAAATGATACTCTTTCCTGATGCCAGGAAGTCTTTGCATCAGAATCAGAACCAATGAATTATCTATGCAAACCAAAATATTTTCCTTCATACTGAGTCTCTCATCCAAAGACATATTCTCAATTAGCAAACATCACAATTAAATACCAGGTAACTAACCCTTTGTCCCTCATGTTTTAGGCATGCTGCAGGGAAGATTGGGTGTGATGGGGGAGAATTGCTTGAGTGACCTTTCTTTGTTTGATCAAAGATGCTGCTTTGAGATTTAATTACTTCACGTGAGAGGAGGAGCAGAGAAACAAAAAAATCCTCCATCTCATACAGGACACTCATTCTAGATTGGAAAAACAAGGGTATCTCTTCTTCTCCAAGCAAAACCCTTCCTGTGAAAGCCACTGAAAAGAGAATACAACGTTTCCCCACGTATTCTTCCCTCATGAGAAATAAACCCACAACACTTTAATTATTGCTTTTTTGCCAAACCTAAAAGCTTCGGTCAGTTTAGCCTTGACAAGTCATTAGTTCTGCAGTGATAGGTAACACGTTTGATTTTGAGAGAGGACAAGATAGCCGAATTAATCACCCCACAGTGTGAAAAATTTGGTGATTTTCTATGATGGGTTTAAAACATTGGTGAGTAAGGAAATAGCACTACCTGGAGTTGCGCAAAGCATTTGACACTGTCTCACACAACATCCTTGTTTCTAAATGGGAGAGGTATGGATTCAATGGATGGACCATGCAGTGGATAAGGAAATGGCTGGATGGTAACACTCAAAGTGTTGTGGTCAATGGCTCAATGTCTAAGTGGAGACAAATGTCATTCCTCAGGGGCTTGCTACGAGGACCTGTGCTGATCAACATCTTTGTCAGCAACATGGACAGTGGGACTGAGTGCACCCGCAGTAAATTTGCCGATGACACCAAGCTGTGTGGTGTGGTCAACATGCTGGAAGGAAGGGATGGGATCCAGAGAGACCTTGACACACTTGAGAAGTGGGCCATTGTGAACCTCATGAAGATAAACAAGGACAAGTGCAAGGCTGGATGGGGCTTTGAGCAACCTGTTCTACTGGATGGTGTCCCTGCCCCTGGCAGAAGGCTGGAACTAGATGATCATTAAGGTCCCTTTCAACCCAAACTATCCAATGATTCTATGAAAAATGTGTCTCACCTTAAGTAGTTAATTTATGAAAAACCTACCTTGAATCACTTAGTGCAATCTTTTACTGCAATTGATGTATCAATCACAATAGATCATTAGTGTTCTCCAAAGACATGATTCTGACATTTCAAATGTTCAAAGGCATTTAATGATTTCTTCTACAATTGCCTTTTCTATTTCATAGGAAGAGTTAAGGAAACAGTTTGCAGTACCAATAAACAGTGTCATCTGTTGAGCGAGACAGCTGTGAGCCAACCTATGACTTTGGGGGCAAAGCAAAGCCAAATCTCTTGTGCAGTCATTGGCAAATAAACAAAGCTATTCTACAGCAGGCTGCAAATTTTGCTGGGCACTGAGACTTAAGCAGTGCTGATTTTTCTTGCCCCAGTTATCTTTGCAGTTATTCTGAGCTGCCTTTACGCCAAGTGTGTATCTAAAGGTCAGGCTGTCTTCAGTCTTGAAACTGCTTAGGCTGATCTGCCACAATCATTATTGTAGTCCTTTTTGGAGACAGATATCCTGGCTCTCAGTACAAGCAACAAAGGAGAGATCAAGCCCAGCAGGCTTCTATCAAATTTTTCTTTCTTTCTTTCTTTTTTTCACTTAATGTTTCCCTGAGTGTGGCAGAAATTACAGAATCATAGAATAATAGAATAGTTACAGTTGGAAAAGACCTTAAGATCATCTAGTTCCAACCCCCCTGCTATGGGCAGGGACACCTCACACTAAACCATGCCAC
>JASSUY010045220.1:24030-39289 GCA_032466535.1 Forpus xanthops
TGAAAATGGGGGTTATATTTCCCTTTTTCCAGTTGTCGGGAACTTCACCTGACTGCCATGATTTTTCAAATATGATGCATCTGCCAGCTCCTTCAGGACCTGCAGATGGATATCATCAGGTCCCATGGACTTGTGCATATTCAGGTTCCTAAGGTGGTCTCGAACCAGATCCTCTCCTAGAGTCGGCCTAGGGTCTTCATTCTCACTGTACCAGCATCTACCTTCCAAGACTTGGGTGGAGCCGATCTCCTTAGGACCAGTCTGTAATGAATTAGGCCAGTGTAGAGGAAGGACAGCCCAACCTGCAGTGGCATATTCCCATTTCATCTGGGAAGGGCTGAAAATGACATAGGGATTTTGCAGCAGACCTTGTGCTTCTGCTGAGCCACCAAATCATCCTTATGCAAGAAATAAGAGATAAAAGAAAAAGTTTCCTCTTCACTTTTCCTCTAATTCCAATACTTCTGTTCTGTGATCCAAAGAGAGGCTTCAGAAACTCAGTTCAGTATGATTTTATGCAGTAATGTGAACCAGAAATGCAGTATGTGCTCACGAACATTATGCCAGTAATTTATGGCGTAAAATATTACAGCTTCCATATCTGTGCTGGATGCATTGTTGCTATGACTTCGGAGCAGAAAATTGAGTAAAGAGTTTTAAAAATTGTTCCCTGTTTGGCTTCTTCACAGTGTAAAAGGCATTTTAAATCACTTGTGCCGGAGGACAGATATTCAGGCACCTGAAATTCAGGCCTTAAGAGCTCCATTTTGTTTTGCAAATTATCTCATCCTATTATCTACCCTCCTGCATATATTTTTCAAACTCAGCATGGGAATACCCAACATGTGGAGTTGGTTTTACCTTCTCTGGTTTGTCTTAAGTTTTCTAAGATACTGATAGTAAATACCATTATGCTGAACACTGGCTAACATATTGAATCCTCTTCATTGTCATCAGCTTTGTGATGCTCATCACTCTGGGGAAACGAATGGTATTAAAAAAAAGCTAGATGTGTAAATACTGTATCTTAAACTATTTCCATTTTTCAGTTGTTCAGATTTTATATTTTCTTCTCCTGTTCTTTCACCTATTCCTTACATGCTGAGGAAAACCTAGAGAGGTTTTGAATAACAGACCTCAGAAAGTTAACAAAAGCATCCTTTATTTGCCCTGTTGGCAAATCACTGTTATGGCTTTCAAGGTGCTGCATTCCCCTTTTTGTTAGAACCTAAATACATGTGACTGTTCAGAAAACAGATCTGAGAACACAAAACACAATATTAATAACAGAATAACACAAAAAAAAAAAGCTCAACAGCTGCCATTGTAGATCAGCACAATGAAAAAGCTTCAAAGGGAAATTTGTTTGATTTTGCCACCTGAATGGTCACATACCTCAAATACAATAATGAAAGCCAATCGTGCTGCTAAGACATGCCAGAACTGCAGCGTGTAACCATAGGGCACTGGGGAGTGAGGGGGGTCTCGATAATCCCTGTATCTGAAAGGCAAGCAGAGTACAGTAGTTAGAAAACTCCTGCCCTGCTGACTGGGAGGAAGGCAAAGCCCAACTGCTCTTTGTTGCATTTTCTGCTTACTTCTTAGGCTGAGCTACACTAGCATTTCATTTCAGATCAGGTGCATGCTTTTGAAGCAAACGACCTGATCACCCCACTTGCTATGCTTTGGTTCACCCAAATGGGTTTGGTTCACCCAAATGGGTTTGTTTCAGATGAAACATAGTGGTAAGGGGCATTCCAGGAATGCACTTTGTGCTCCAGCTGCTAATGGAAATTCAGTGCAAAGGACCAAGCCAATGGCTTTATGAAGTGAAACTGCTGAACCAAATACAGAGGATGTGGGGTGCTCAGCACCAGCACTTTGACCCTACA
Source organism: Forpus xanthops (assembly GCA_032466535.1). Classification (NCBI taxonomy): domain Eukaryota; kingdom Metazoa; phylum Chordata; class Aves; order Psittaciformes; family Psittacidae; genus Forpus; species Forpus xanthops. The sequence goes on from JASSUY010045220.1 coordinate 25,923, forward strand.
GCATTTCTTTTGGCCATGAAGCATGTGCCTTGCAGGTACCTCCTCAGAACATAGAGCAGGGTGGGATGCCCTGCTGTTTTCAGGGCCACTTTCTTCCCACTGCAAGGTAATTTTATCAGCCCGACAGCCCTCCCAAAATCCATATGAAACTGCCTCAGGGGCTCCATCTGGCCCTTGGTCAATTAGTTGGCTATGTCTGGCATAAAGCATGACTTATCCTGACTTTAGTGGAGCCAGAATTGCCCTTCTTGATATGCCAACAGTCAAGGGCTGTGTAAGAAAGGGATCTAGTGCCTTCACAGAATGTTTCTTTAAAGACTTTAGGTCTCAATAACATAATTAGAGACACCTATTGGGAACAATGGATCCAGGAAGACTCCAAAATTACATTAACAAATCATGAATCTATTTAAAGTCACACATGCTGGAGAACATTTCTACTAGCAGGATGTTAACTGCAGAAAATTAATTTAAAAGTAGTATAAAAATTGTTTTCTCTGTAACCTCTTCCTTAGACAGGACAGAAATCCCATTCTAAAAAATACTGAAAATATCATAGCAAATGACCACTTTAGCTTGGTCTCTAAGTTAGTCTTAAGAAACTCAGATGAGCAAATAAACTAAATTGTTATTTCACCTCTGTGATAACCTGTATTTCTCTTAATTGCCTTAGATTTCAGTGGGTGCTACACAATATGAAATAAATTGCATCTTGACATCTTAGTCAGCAACAAACTTTTCTTAAGTTGCAGTATCTCTGGTGCAAGTCCTTAAAACTGAGATGATTGTCCCTCTGCAAGCAGCATTCTGACTTCATAGTTTAGGACATTTTACAATATCCTAAGAATCCTTAAAACAGAATTTCCTGGACCAAGTCTTAAGTCAGTAGAATGTGTTGTCTTTTTTTGTACTTGCTAAGAACAAAGTACTACACATAAAGTGTGGGGAAACCTTTTATAAACAACCAGAATAGCATGGCACCATCTGGGTTCCAGACAAGCAAAGTTAACTGAATACAGCCACTTTTTTTTTTGTTCAGACTGTCTTCCTGGGAAAATGCCTGCATTATTGCACAGTAGAACATAGTATTGCCTTAGCTTACTATCAATATGTGTCTTGAAGCACAATCAAAATGACTGATGATTTAGCAGAATTGAGGTGGGTTAACTAGCTGATAAACTCAGCTAAAGAAAGATGCTCATTCTCTTTCAAGGTTAGATATACATAACAATTCAGTGTCCCCCAGGAGAACAGATTTATCTTCTGGAGATTTATGACACCAATTTTAAGTGTTCCCTTTTTGGGATATTGAAGGGACAATTTTTTTTGTTTATGGGATTTCCACCATCAGCTATAAGTAGCAGTAACCTCATGCTTGAAGTTGGGGAAGAAAGGAATTAAAGAGGGAGAAGAGAAGGATCAGAATTACATTATTAAATGGTGCTATGGCAAACAATGTGGAATGAAGTATTCTCACTGTGGCTCTGCTCCATAGAAAACGTTACCTATGGCCAAATAAATTGCAACAGTCCTAAATATATGCTAATTAAATGAAAACATTAATGCCACATCCCACCCCACACTTGTTCATTATGCTATGCCACTCAAACTTGTTAATGAAAATGTCACAATATCACAAAGTATCATTGTTTTTTTCTGCATCAGAGTATATCTTTTGCTCTTTTCTTCTTTAGGCACTCATGAAAAGAGATTTTAATTCTTCATGGTGAGAAATACTGGGGCTAAGTGCATCTGCAGCTACCGTGACCCATGGTTGTAAACCAATGTTGCATTAAAAAAATGGTAGCTGTTTTTTTGTTTGGTGTTTTTGGTTGGGACCTAATTTAAGACCTCTATGTAGATCACTGATTCTTTGGACCATTAAAATCAATCAGGTGCAAATCTATCATTACAAAGTAGTCTCAGACTGCTGTTTCTCCAGTCTGTTGGCTGAGGACAAAGACATGCAGACAATTGTTAATTATATTTTCATTCAAACCACTAGTATATGAGTATTACTAATACTTGCACCTGTAAGCAATGACATAAACACATTATCCATTCAACAATTAGGAAGTGCTAGATTTGAGGTTTCATAAATGTAGCTTGGGACAAACCCTGTGAACTAACTCAATGTGCAACCTTGGCTTCCTTGTGCTTGTGCTACGATATAACTTGATTAAAGTTTCATATCACTGGTACCTAGTAATCAGTCACCTATTACTGGACATTTAATACCATATTTCCCCATGATGGTTCTATGTAATTCAAGCCATGTCACCACAGAAATCCTGCATCAGGAACACCTGCCAGATATTTTTGGCCTCTCCTTCATCAAAGGAAGGAACCAGCAGAATCATGAGCATGTCCCTGAACAGCACAGGTAATTCTTTCCATTACTTTTTTTTTATGTTCTGAAAACTAGTTCCAACCCCAAATTTATCCCAATGCTTCTCCCTTGCAATGAGTTATTTTGATCAGATACTTACCTGCAATATTTTAATGGTGTACCAGAGAATTCACTTCCATTTGATGTTGGCTCTGAACGGTTCTCAAAGTCAGACACCAGAAACACTGATAAACTGGCATTAACATACCCAACCATACACCTAGAAGGTGAAAAAGTCATGTAGTCAGGATACAGAAAGGTTTTTCTATTACCTGTTGTACTCAGGAGGATATTCTCTGGATTTCATGTAATCACAGTATATCTGTGATGCTTATTAATATATGTAAAAGATGTTGAGGTGATATAAAAGAGATGCTCAAGTAGGTCAGAGGGACAATAAAAGTGAAGTAATGATAGATTCCTGTAGGAGAAGAAATGGTGAAGACTGGGACTGCTTACTTTTGAAGAGAAAAGTCATCTAATAGGTGACAAAATAGAAGTAGAGAAAATAATGAGTAGCCCTTGGACGATGGAATATTCCCACTGTTACCATCATGGTACTATCACAAAGGGACATCAAATCAGATGGATGGCAATACACTTAAAACAGCTTTTCACAGTGTCCAGTTAATCAGAGGAATGCAGTACTAAGATCTCAGGGTGGCTGAGCACTGGGTCAGATAGAGTTTGGAGAATACTGAATAGGAGAATGTATGTTGAAGGGCTGTGAGTCACTAGAAAACTCAAGTGTGGTGTTAATAAAGCCAAGTAGAGAGATGGCAAGTGAATTATGCTGCTAATTCTGCACTGTCCAAACACAAGTAAGTCTTGGCACACTGCTCAGCTTGCTTCAGAATACAGTGGATAGAAAGGGAGAAACGGTTGGGGTTGAGAAATTACATGTAGACACCACTTGGCTTTGTCTTGAAATTTCCATAGTGACTGGATTTGGAACTTTATTTGGAACTTTATTTAATTACAGTGTTTATCTAGTATCACTGAGTGTCATATACATCTAATACCTACAGATGTTTTTTGAAAGAAAGAAACACCTGTCTCTAGTTATTCAATAGCAGATGTTCTTGACTCCTTAATTTGAGAAAACTCATTATTCTTGTGGATTTTGAATAGCTTCTGGCTTTTGTAACAGCACTTATTAATAATTATATCCAGAATGCTGACATAAATAGTTTTTATCCAAGTTGGCTCCTTCAAAGAATTACCATCTAATGGTTTCATCTAGAAATTTAGAAAAGCAGCAGAAGTGTGGAAACACTGTACAAGAGGTTTTTGAAAAGATGATAACAGCTTCCTCTGTGAGCCAAGCTGCTTCCCCTGTGCTGAGCTAGTTTCAAAGCCACTGAGTCATATCTGAGTCTTCGTAAAAAGAAAATTTCTAAAGGTGGCTTTTTTTTTTTTTTTTATGCACAGTGGTCCTGAGAAAATCAGTAGCAAGGAAAGTTGCTGACAGTGCCTCAATGTCCTATGTATCTTCATAATGGCACAAGCAGAGGTACATTCTCAGGAATTACTGGTGCCAGACCAAACACTTTACCCATGAAGGTATTTCAGCTCTTCATGAAAATAAATTGAACAGTTCCCTTGCCAACTAAAATGCCAAAGTCACAGAATCACAGACTGGTTAAGGCTGGAAAGAACCTTAAGAATATTTAGTTCCAACTCCCCTGTCATAGGCTGGGATGCCTCATACTAAACCATGTCACCCAAGGCTTTGTCCAACCTGGCCTTGAACACTACCAGGGATGGAGTATTCACCACTTCTTTGGGCAACCCATTCCAGTGCCTCACCACCCTTACTGTAAATAACTTCTTCCTTATATCCAATCTAAACTTCCCCTGTTTAATTTTTAACCCATTGCACCTCGTCCTATCACTACAGTCCCTAATGAACAAGAGTCCTCTCCAGCATCCCTGTAGGCCCCGTTCAGATACTGGAAGGCTGCTATGAGATCTCCACACAGCCTTCTCTTCTCCAGGCTGAAGAGCATCAACTTTCTCAGCTTGCCTTCATACGGGAGTTGCTCCACCCCCCTGATCTTCTTTGTGGCCTCTTCTGGACTTGTTCCAACAGCTCCATGTCCTTCTTATGTTTGGCACACCAGAACTGCACACAGTGCTCAAAATGGGGTCTCACAAGTGTGACCTGCTAGTCATGCTCCTTTTGTTGAAGCCCAGTATATGGGTGGCTTCTGGGCTGCAAGTGCACACTGAAGCCAGCTCATATTCAATTTCTTGTTGACCAACAGCCCCACGTCCTTCTCTACAGGGCTGCTCTGAATCACTTCTCCAGTCAACCTGTAGCTGTGCCTGGGATTACCCTGACGGAGGCATAGGAACTTGCACTTGGCCATGTTGAATTTCATGAGACTGATACTGGCTCACCTCTCAAGCATGTCACGGTTACTCTGGATGGCATTCCTTCCCTCCAGAGTATCAACTGAATGACACAGTTTAGTGTTGTTGGCAAACTTGTTGACGGCGTCCTTGCAAGACAGCAAGTTAGCAGCACTGCTAATCAGCAGCTACCATGCCAGCTGCCCTTCTTCCATCAGTATGATTAAACAGTATTGACCACCAAATGTAGCAAAAAAGCAGCAACAGAAAAACTGCTTTCTGTAGCAGGGGAAAAAAAATGATCTGCCATATGTCTAACAGCAGAATGTAAGCTCTCCATTAATGTCTACTGCTTAGCCTGGGTTTCCTTGATCTAAGGTAAGGTCCTTGCTAATGGAACTTCTAGGTGATCATTTGCAAAATGTGTCTATGCGCACTCAGCTGGATTCAATGACCTTCCTTGAGTTCAACAGCCTATACTGTACCAGTAACATGCATACAATAATATAGTCGCAGTGTTTAGCAACGCTGAAACAAAATCCACTTAGGCAGCAGGGATTCAGTTTGCAAATGTCTGCTGACATGAGGACTCTGGTTTTAGAAGAAAACCAAATAATGTTGGTCTATAAGTATGTCTTGGTTTGTTAGTTAGGAATTGCTTCCTTTTGTTAGTACTTTTTCTGAACAATACATGGTAGATTGTACAACTGGAAAAAAAAATCCTAGTGAATAAGTTTAAAATGCTCATAAAATCCATAACTGATAAATATCAGCATTGCTTCAGAATGATAATGTTATATTCATGTACACTGGCTGAGAAGTGCAGCTTGTGCAGCATATTGTTATACACACTTAATCTCTGTAACAGCTCTGCCATGTTTTCTTTGAATTAACGTCATAAATTTTAGTCAGTCAGCAACCCAGTCTATGGATACACAGAGCATCAATATCTATGGCTGATAACTGTTACCTAAGCACAACAATAAATTTGGGTTAGTGGAATCAGCAGATCACAGACAGTACAGCTGTATCTATTGAAGCAGCAAGTGATTTTCATGTGCATCTGTTTTCCCAAAGAAAAGCTTACTTTTGTCCAGCTTCTCCTTGGCCAGCACAAGGTCCATACTTGTAAGCATAAACAAGGCGAGGGATGAAATCTGATGTCACAGCTATGACAAATGCATTTGTTATAACAGAAAGAATTCCAATGCCTTCCAGGATCCCGTACCAGATTCCTGTTCAACAAAGAGGGTACATTAGCTCCAGGAAAAACAAGAACCAAAGTGCCTGAGATACTGCATGCTCTGAAGCACTAGTTCCCACCACCCAAAGTCTTTTAGTTTCCACTTGAGAGTCACTGAGTAAAAATAATGAACAGCAACACTTACTGAACAGCAACACTTCAGTGGACCAGATTTCTGCTTCCACTGAGTGTGAATTTTGTTGAACCTGCAAATAATCACAAGGAAGCAGCAAAAATGCTTCTGGAGGCCTTGAGCCACATAACCATGTGGGTGGGTTTAAGAAATACTGTAATAGTCCCTGGTCCAATCTTTGAGGAAGGTCTGCCAGGACAACCATGAATATATGCAATCCATGATCTACCTATCACAGGCACCTTCTGTGTAACTTGTACTCAGCTGGTTAGCATGTAGTTATTGGCAACAAAATCTTCATGGCACCCTAATGCTATACAATGGCACACAGCCCCTAGGCAACACCTGGGCTTTTCGGTTCATCCTCAGTCATCTGGCAGATATGCGGTATAGGCACACAGCAACTCTGGTCATGAGGACCATCAATGAGAAACACATCAAAGACAGGCTAGACGGAGCCATTGATTTTAATGAGGCATCAATGTCCTTGGGAACTTTGCTGAATAGGAAATGAAATCAACTTATTCTGCGAAAGCACATCTGAATTAGCCTGAAAAATATATGCATTTTTCTGTGCTTTTATTATTTATATTATGTAACTTTTTTTTTTTTCAGAGATTACGACTGCAATGTATTCTGGCTGATGTCCGAGTTTGTACCTAAACTCACAGATCCACGCTGCTCACATACAAAACTTTACTCAGACACAGACTTTAGGTACACAGTAGATCATTCTGGGAGTACAAAGTGTGGGTTTCTGCTGTTTCAAGGTGTGGGTTACTGGTTTTTGCAATGCAGATGGGCAGTGAGGTATTCTATTTACCCCTCCACAGACAGCAGGGATTCAGTATTTGGCAGATGACTTGATTTTACAGAGTCCTTCCTAAAGGTGTTCTGCTTTTGCAGACTACAAGGATAGAAGAGATTAATAGTCAAAATATGTACAGAGAGCCCTTGCAGTAGTGTGTGGCTGTGAGACCTCTAAATTCTGTGAACCCTATGTTTAGCACTGTAGGTGTGCTTCACTGAGAGCAAGCTGTTGCTTGAGATATAGACCCACCATGTCTAAGACTCAGGGGAGCTTGATTTTGGCCAGGTAAATGTAAACCACACAGGTCCCCTACAGAAGGGTGGTTGCTTTAACTTGACTATCATGTTTCAGCTGCTCTGTCTGGTTATTATGTTCAAAATGAGCAGTAGCATGTATTCACACAGTGTGTCTGCCCCAAGGAAAAACCTGCAGAGAACACTGCTCACTTCATTAAAACATCCTGGCTGTTAAGTCATCCAGGAAATAACTAAAAGACATTTTCCAATATAGACTCTTAATTGCATAAGTAGATTGGCATCAGATACTTGAAGCTGAACAATCAAATTGTACGTTGTTAATAGAAAGGTGACTGAAAATAAGTTAATGTGCTCTTATTTGAAGCTTTCAGTACTTCGCCTTTAATATAACATACACACATAACAAATACACATACAAAGAACTCACCTATGTCTTTGGCTCTTGAAGCTAAAGGTCTTCTCCACTGGGTAACAAATTTGTATGCATCAAGCCTAATTTCAATAATATTGTTAAGTAAGGCCAGGAGTGGTGCCAGTGGAAATGCTGCCACAAAAATGGTTGTGAACCCAAACTGAAGGACTAGAAAAAAAAGGAAAGGTCACATTATAACTGTTAAGATCTAATCCAAGGTCTAAGACACCAAATAATACAAGCATACAAACATTATGTATAAATATACAAACATTTCTTATCATGCCATACCACACAATAGTCTAGTGACAATTGTACAGCAATTCCTTGTCAAATTTTCAGAACAGGATGACAAGAACAAAGACATTTTGTTCCTAGGATGCATAGCAACATCTAGATTTTGTAATGCGGGGCTTGGATAAGTTTGTAGGTGGACAAACTCCTTTTAGAAAGGGACTTTTTTGCACCAGTGTTGACTAGGATGTCTCAATACTGCAGAGATTAGGGCAGAATACCTTTCTTTATATAGAACAGATGGGCAGCACTTTGAAGCTTTGTGTAAGTTTCTAGAGGCAGGTTTTTAGACTGTCATATTTGCCATTAATTCAAAAAGAATTGTGTGAGGGAGAAAAGAAAAAAAACAGTCATGAAATTATCAGTTCAGTCACAGAGGGCAAAAGTTCTTGTTCTTCAACATTACTTTGAGCAGTAACTTTGAGCAATTGCCCTCTGATCTGTACATCTTTAGCTTCATACTGCAATAATTAAAAGAATACAACAGCCCACATCACCAACAAAGCACCAACATTAAAATCCAGTGAAAGAGAGAGAACAAGGTCAGTGCCATACTCATTTCTAGGTATTCATCAAAGAGTCCGTAAGCATTCATAGGTTGCAAATTGTAGTCCTTTTCCCACTGTGGGAAGTTTGTTTTTCTCTGTGTGCCATACTCTTGTCGTAGTTTTCTCCTGGTCCACCAGTTTTGAATTAGCCTACATTTTCAAATAAAGAAACAACATAAATAATATTAGTGGCTAGTTATCACAAAATTGGAAACGGCTAAGTGTGCACAAAGTATCTTGCAAAATTATTTCCAAATGCACAGGAAAAATAGAGCATTATTAATACATGTAGCTGATGACATGGCATTATATGTACAAAACCAGTTATGGCTGATATGCTGCAATCCAGGCCTAGAAGTTGTTAAAGTGGTGAAGAGATTTTGACATCTTTTCATTATTTATTTACCTTCCATTTCTCTACACAGAATAGGAAACGGCGTCAGGGCAGAACGCAGTGATGTGTGGAGATAGTTGAGCTGTAATTGAGAAATCAGTAAATAGAGTACTAATGCTGCTTGATCCCTTCCTGTGTGTGAGCCAGCATCCCTACACAGCTCTACAGTGTGAAGAATAATAGTCCTCGTGTAATCCTGGAAGGGAAAAAGCAACCTTGAATGGTGTCTGCAGCCAGACATTCAGGGGAACAAAAGGCAGAAAGAAGTGTGTGGACTACTGACAACACGTGGTGGCCAATGGAAGTTTATGGCTGGCATGAGAGCTATCTCCACCTCAAGAAACAGGGGAGCTGTACTGGACTTCAGGGGGAAGTTACTGTTCCTGAAGAAACACGTGTAGGGCACCATGGGAGGCACTAAGCCAGAAGAGAAGTGAGTGCTGACATCTGAAATAAACACCTTTGCCTCTCCAGGTCAGGGAGCTGCACTGGTTTGGCCAAAAAAGAACATGAATCACAGATAATATAGAGAGGAAACAAAGGAAAAAAGAAAAAAAGAGAGATTTTCTCCAAAGTTGCGGTTAGCCCCTTCATCTCAGCAAGAGAGAAGGTGATGGCTCACTCAAATAATTCCATTCTTTTTCTGACACTGCTTGCCTTCACAGTGGTCTGGTCTGAATAGTAGGCAAATGAACACTGGATTTGGTAAGGGTTTGGACAATTGCCTGTTTTCTTAAAGCTTAGAGAATATTTCTCCATTCAAGCCATTTATCAGAGAGGGTATAGCTTTTCCTGTTTTAAAGAAGCGTAGGTGTAAATGGGTGCAGGACATTAAAATCTAGAGTTTAGAAGAGCAAGAAAAAATTGTAGAAGCATAGATTTCAAGGAAAATTTGTAAGTACTAGAAATTACTAAAATATTTGTTTTTATCAGCTCACAACCAGTTACTAAAGTGTAAAAAGCCTAAAAAGACCTTTCCTGTGAATGACCACGGTTGTGATTGATGAACTGTAGGACAGTTAAGGGCACATTTTTGCAGTCCACAGCACCCTTTGAGACTTGGTCTCTCATGTCCTGCCCATGACAAAGTGGAAAGGGCTGAAAATTCTTGCAAAGGCAGCAAATTGAAGGGTGAGGTGCATGTGAGACCAATACATTGAGAGAGATACTGGTTAACTTCCTCCTTTTGTGAGGGGGAAAACGTTTAATCAGTGTTACAAAATACCCAAGACTCCTGGTAAACTTCAAAGAAGTGTCATTTTCTGATTTATATGGGAGCAAAATGTGAGTAACACAATGTAATGTGGTTTTAATATGGGTATATGTTCTTCTTCCAAGGAAAACATCACCTTGGAACTGCAGTTTTCCACCTCCAAATGAAGCAATAGTTTATACTTGGTTTCTTAAGTCATTGCAAATGTATCTATACAGGACGGGAGAACTGATGCATGCTATCAGAGGATTCGAGGTGGTGTTTGTATGAAGCGGAACCACTCCCACATGCCAGAATTTGTATTTAAAATGTAAACACTAAACAACTGATCATCTAACACAAAACCTAGGTCCTCTCTTTGGTATATTTGTGACCTAGTTTTTAACTTTCAGGCAGAAATTTCAGAGAAGCCAATGCCACATGTACCAGTGACAGCAGCTACTGGGGTTCCTGTCACCAAGAAGTGCCTTTCCCCTTCATAGGGACTGAAGAAGTGCAGGGAGCACATGCCTGTATCAGAGCTGGGCTGCCACCCTGAAATGGCATAAAAACACCTCTTCAAGACAGGCTACTGGTACTTCTCTCCTAGGGCTGTCTGATGGGGAAATATTCTCTGTTACAAGCTTTTGAGCTCTGGCACTGTGCAGCGCTGCTCTGCCAGGGTCTCAGCAGGAAATAGCCAGCACATGGGTGGAGGCACAGTGATGTTCTGCAAAGGCGATATGATTGCCTCCTAATCCTCTGGCTGTTCACATAGTATTGGCTCTGATCATGCTCTTAGCAGGAATGATCATGTTTTTTTTTTTTTTCCCAAACAAAAGGGATATACACTTGCCCGCAGCATTTCAGGGCTAGAAGATGGACTGAAAGGTCTGGAGAGTAAATATAAATTGAAGTATCTCACATAGTTGTGACTGGTTTTGTGTTGTGACTTTCATTGGAACTCTAAAGAGAAGCAGTTTATTCCTATTAAATCACTTGTTCTTAAGCAATCTCCTCTTACCTCCTTCATTCACCTCCTCTAATCCCTTTCTGTGCTCTTTATTTGGTTTCAAAATCCCTATTAATAGGTAGCAGAAAGCTCTAATGAGAACTGACAAAAGAGGCAAGGAGTAGAAAGAGAGGATCAATACTGTTGCTGCTGCTGTTTCCTCCTCCTCACCCCAGCTAATTCCTCCAGCCCTAACAGCTGCAAAATCCTGGCAAGCAGTGCTAGGCACAAACCTGGGAAGACACAAGCTCTGAGTACCTCGATTGCCAATTACTCTGTGTATTTAAACCATTTACTCTGTTCTCATTATAGCCAGATGTGATCAGAGCTGAGGCTGCCTGAAATTACTTCTGCAACATGTTTCTGCAGTTCAGGGACCAAACTGTGCACTGGCTCTGCTGTGGATCCTGCAGTGAAGCAAATCCCTCTGAACTTTGCAAGGGCAAATTTCTGATAATGTCAGCTCTCTTATATTTTCACGCTTGCTAATTTCCCTTGATGATATCACACTGTCTGTAGCATCAACTGTCTATATTAATCGTATTAAACACGCTCAGTAAATACTAATCTATAAGAAATAAATCAATAGGAAATGAATGTCAACCCCTTTAGCTAGAGCACAGATACAGTACATTTTTCTATCTCTGCAAGTGTGTCTCTGCAGCTCTGCCAGCAGCGCATTTTTCCAGCTCATACCTGCCCTTTCAGGCATCTTTTATCACCCAGTAAAGAGAAATCCAATTTAGAACTTCCTGGCACAGCTAAAAAATATACATACAATATTTCCTGTGTAAGGAATACAGCAGACCTACAGTTATTTTTAAAGAGTTTTAAAACATGGAATGCAATTTTGTGAAATCAGGTACTTCCCGTATCTTACATAGTTCCACCTCCCTGGAATGGGGACCGTGTCATGCTTTTACGTAAGTGGTCACAAGAAAAGCATAAACTTGGTATTCTTCTGTGATCTACAAAAGCATAGGCATTATATTTACTTACGGGTAGCCTAGTTCCATGAAATTATTCCAGGTCTGCTTTAACACCATTATAATACCCATCTGCATACAAAGATCGATAAGGCATCCACTAGGGTGGCACTACAGAAAAAAAGAAACAAAAGGTTAAACAGAAACAGTTTCAAAGCATTTCTTTAAGACTAGAAATGGATATTAGCTAATTTACTTAAAGGAAATTAAGTGCCATTCTCTTTCTGGTTTTTATTAATATAAACTCATGGGAACATATGAGACTGTACCATGCCATCAGACTTTTAAGCCTATAATTCTCTGCAGAAGTCAGAATCAGATGAAACCAGTGCAGATTTCACATTAGTGCCTCTTATATATGGTGAAACTGAGTGGGACAGAGGCAAAGGATACCAAATTTCTCTAATGATTTCAACAGTACTGGGGGAGGTTGGCTGCATCAAGTCAAAGAATGAAGAGAAAATTCCTCCTGTAAGCACAGTTTCTGTCTAGAGGATAGACCTAATACTGTTTATTGAGTACTATTTAATGTATATGACAGAGTGGCCCATACAAATCTATTCCCTTCTTGAACAGCTAAGCACTTCTGCTGCATGCGTACTTTCTTTAGCAGGGACTCCAGACCTTAAAGAAGTGGTGCTGCTTTTGGGGAAGATGCTTAGATCGCACTAAGTTATGTTATCCCACAGTATAACCTGAGAGAGATAAGTGCAGTATTAATGAAGTAGAAACGATGCCTGTAGAAACATCACTAATAAATAAATTGTGTAGATGTCTCCATAGACATTGGACTAGACTGTATCACATTATTAAGTGTTTTAGACTTGGCTTCATCCAACAAGTGAAGAAAGGGCTATTGGAGGTTTATCTGGGCATTATAGTCTAAATTATATTACTAGTAAGACCTAGCACAGATATGACCAATAAAGTTATTTTCTATTAAACTTTTATTTTGTTATTAGACTTTTTTCCCTCAGAAAAACAAAACAGTAGCTTCCACCAGCAACTGACCCAATTTGTATCACCTTGCTGTTGCACTTCCCTCCCAAGTCCAGTTCTTCCTCCTATATGTGCTCCTACAGAGAGAAGAGATTCTTTCCCTGCTCTCTGATCCCTCTGTGAGATGATTCAGACCAGTAATCCATCAGAAAACTAATTCAGCCAGAAAAAGAGTTTCCTGCTGATACAGGGAACTGAATGTGCTCCTCACATGGTTGATGTCATGGGTTCAGCAGCAGCAGTCGTTTTTCTCCTTTAAGTAGTAGCTGGTATATCACTGTGTTTTGGATTTTCGGCTTGAGAACAGTGCTGATAACACCAGTGTTTATAGTTATGGCTTGG
>JASSUY010045222.1:0-11091 GCA_032466535.1 Forpus xanthops
TAGCTGTTCAAGGCCAGGTTGTACCTAGCCTTGGGTGGCATGGTTTAATACAGTGTCCCTGCCCATGGGCAGGGGGTTGGAACTTGATGATCTTCAGGTCCTCTCCAACCCTAACTATTCTGTGATTCTATGAATGCTGAGTTTGCAGCACAAAAAATGATGAAAATAATTTTTAAGTGTCCCTAGAAAATTTAGAGTATGCAGGGAAGCCAAAACCATACTCAGTTTAACCATTTGTATGCTATGCTAACTGGGAATATGGGCACCAGTAGGACAAGAAAGTGCAAAAGAAAAGCAATCTTTCTGTATCTCTTCCTAAAAATAAGAATCAACACAATCAAAAATAGCCCTGGAAATGTCACTAGTCCATTGTGTACGCATGGCTACCATTAAAGTGTTTTCTCTCTACCAGAATGGAATCAATGTAAACATGCTCCTGGGCTTTGAGAAATAAAACTGTAAAGCAGATAACAAAATATAGTTTCAATTCTATCAGGTGTTCTGTGATCTTTCTAAAGCCTCCTTAAAAGAACTGAAGTATTTTTTAAATTTGAATCCGAAAAGACTTTTAATAAATGTTCCTAATGCTCCTGGAAGGAACAGGCAAGCTGTTGCATATGGGGAAGCCTGAAGATCCTGGAAGTCTATAGGCTTCCTTGCTTACTTGAAGTCTCATGATCACACAGCAATTTTTGTGAGGTGTTTCATTTTTAGACCACCAGTGGGTCAGATTCAATACTACATGTAGACAGGCTACTAAAATATTTCAATTTTTTTAAATTAAGTAGTACGTCACCCACCCCTTTAAAGTGTTCCAAATGAAAGTAGCTCTACATTCATTTAGATAATACATAAAGAAGAACAAGAGTTAATATTCCATTCAGAAAATATCCTCCCATACCTTCACTAATAAACCTGTATCTCTAGGCACCAACCAATATATTCCACTTTTTAGAGGTCTTCTCCTTCCCTGCCATAACAACCTTCACACAGAATTACCAGTGTCATCCACAGCTGTAGGACTGGCAGTAGACACTGAGACCTTGCTTCTGTGAGATTATGTTTGGAAACTGAAAGACAAAATTACAAAGTATGCGAGATCTCCTCATTCTCACTCTGCTCTATCTGCTTCTTCTTTATTCTGTCTTTGCTGTACAGAGCTTGATAGCTCTGTGTGCTGTGATTCATGTGTGGTCTCATGACACAAAAGGGTGAATGAGAAACAAGTGGAAATATCTAGCAGCTCCTGGGGCTGCCCTCAAGACAGGTTTTAAAGCCACTGAGAAAAAAAAAATATGAAAAATCGCAAGTTGACAGTACACAACCATCCTAAACTTTAACTTACTCATTTGCCTTCTGTAATTCTCACATGTACAATTTCTCTTTTTTTCTCTAATAAACTAGCTAATACTGCTTCACCAAATCTACCGAAGTCAAAACTTCTGATTTCCCTCAGTTGTGGCTCTGGGATTAATAATTAACATTGAAGAAAGGTAAAGAAAATCAGAAATAATAAAGATTCTAACAAGAACAGCTTGGTGGGCATCATAAAGACCAGTACTATAGACTTGTATTCACTTTTCTGGTTCTTGAAGTACAGTGATCAAAATACAGTTTCTTAAAATCAAACTCAAGACATGAAAATATACATGTTCTGTTTAGCTTCATTAGACTCACCTTTATCAGTAAATCTATACATCCTGTAACAGCTTTGCAGCTTTTTTTGTAGGCACTGATCAATTAAGAAAGCCTGATTTACATTGCAATGCACTTCTGAACTTATACCACAATAAATTTTTCTTGGTAGAACTCTTGGGCAGCCCAAATGTAACAGTGTAAAAATTATTCTTACCAAATAGGTAAGTTACTTGACCTTCCCTGTTACGCTGTCCAAGATAAAGGATTAGAAACAACTGCTGGGAAGAAGAAGATACACTACAGCTTTGCCATGACCATTCATCTATATCGGCCAGATGAACCATTTCCAATCAGGGACTAAGTTAAACACTAAATTGCTACAGAAGTTGAAGATACTAATGAAGCTCCAGGTCATCACAGTATCAAAACTCAGGGAATTCATTCACGTCAATGTCAAAAATTCCTCTGTTCCAAATAATAGTACACCATAGATTTCATTTTCAAGGCTGTCCCTGTTGAAATCTTCCATCTTTTCAGTACCTATTAGCTCTGTCTGAAATATCTCACTACGCAATTATTTACTAAGTTCTTGGGATAGACAACTGCTTCCTAAAATGGAGAACTGTGCCGTGGAAACAGAGGCTAGCAGTATTTGTTTACACTTGCTACAAACCATTTTGTTAATCTTGAGCAAACATTGTTCCTAATGTGATCACAGGCTGCCAAATGAAGCTCTACATCCAGCCTCATTAGGTAAAATCCAGGTTCTTCTTCAGGCAGCACAATTAACAACTTCATTTGTTGCCAGGTTACTCCATCTCTAATTTCTTTTGCCAAGTTGGAATTGGCTTACATCTGAAGATGCCACAATGGAAATGGGTTGGCACAATTTTGTTGAGAAATTAATCCCTTTTCATGATGAATTTACAAGTCAATACAGTGAGTAGTAGCTTGTAAGGGATACGTTTCTGATATGTTTTTGCCTGTAACTGATAAGTCTCTTCTCAGGATACTCCAAGAAACACCCCGGCCCCGTCAAAGCGCATCTCTTAAGAATGGAGGGGAATACTGACAGTCTTCTGAGATTTTAATTAAATTCCTCCTACTGAATTGATAAGTTTAATTAACAGCATTAAATCTGAATGGCCACAGTTCCCATCAGAACAGTGTTTGGTAAGTCATAAAAGATGCACTGGTATTAGTGGTACCAGAAAATCACCTTTGAAAACTGTTACTTTCAAAAACTCGTATAACTCCAGAAAAGCATGTAAAACTTTGGATCAAGAGGCAGTCTTCAGCAAAATGTTATGTTTTATTCTGACTCTGTTTTTCTACTGACACTTTTTTTTGGTACAAAGAGTTCTTTCCATTGCAGAAGATGTATCTCGGACCCTTTGACCTTGCCAGGCAGCAGGAGAGAAAGCAGCCCCCCACCTTTTTTTTTTTTAAATTTAACAAACTAGGAACATACAGCAGGGATATGAGTAAGCATGTAACAAAGGTATGTTTTCAACCTCCTAAAGATACAGCAACTAAATCTACTTCATTAAAAGCGAGCTGGTCCTTTATATTCTTCCTCCCTACCCTGGCTAGTGGCAAAGCTGCATTATTATCCTATGAGTCATTCTTTCTTCAAAATATCTCTCTGGGTAGTACTTGTTAATTAAACTTTCTCATCCTCTCTTTCTTTCTCTTTCTCCCTTACAGTTGTTGGCAACAGTCTTGTATCCTGTCTTTTGAATAGACATCTATATGTAATCTCCCATTATTAGAGTAGTAGGAAGGAACTGACTATCTTTTACCATGTGTGCCTGTAGAGCACACAATTACTAATTATACCAAGTATTCCTTGTGAGTGCTACTGGTGATTTAAATAGTACATTTTCTTCATCTCTTTAGGACAATGTCATCTATTGTACAATGTTTCTGTCTGATTCTTTGGTGGCATTTTAGCTAGTGAATTTGAAAAGTTCTTCAGTTTCATAAAGAAAAATGTGGAACATCTGTCCCTTTTCTGTGGATGTGACTCTGCAGCAGTTAAAACAGCCTGCTGTTCAGAAATGCAGAGTAGGAAATAAAATGCCATTTGAATACGTGGGGTAGTAATAGCCTGGTCGCAGTATCATAGCCAAAATTAATATTCATCAGAGTTGCATCTACTAAAATTGTACATACTGATTTCTTAATTTCATTTTTTACTAAATAATAGGAAGAATTTTTTAACGAACACAGGTTTGACTCCTGACCATGCAAACATATATTTCATGTTGAGTCTGTCCCACAAAATATATAGAGAAGTAATTGAGCATGAATGAGTCACCTGAGTACAAATGAGAGGATAATAAAGCTGCTATTCATGCTTAGTGAAGCAAATTCACAGGGTGGCTCTGTAGATGGACAAGAAGTTACTGTTCATGTCTTTATTCTTAGTCATTTAGTCATAGCTCGGTACAGAGTAACAGCTCTAGCTTCAAGCATGTGGTAGGACAGGGAAGGTAAAATAGGAATGAAGAGTAGTTGATGTACTGGAAGAGCAAGGTAAGAAGAGAGGAAGTCTGAGCAGAGTAACACCTAAAGCTGAAGGCAGACTTCCACTGCAGAGGCTGCTGTAGGAATAAGTAATTAGAAAGAATGACAAGTCTACGATTAGGATTGAATGGGAAGGCATAAGAATTCAGCAACTGATTTAATGTAGGCCAAGGAAATTCTGAAGCAAAACCAGTAAAATAATCTGTCCCTTGGAAAAGCAATCCAGACCCATCCAGAAAACCCTCCTTTTGTAAGCAGAGACAAAGCAACACAGATTGCTGCACTCTGGGTAGACGTGACTGCCTCAGAGCTGATCTGCTAAATCCCTCAAAGTCCCTTCAAGACCTGTATTTCTACGGATTCAACAGTAAGCTAAAGATAAGGAGAATGGTCCATTATGTGTGTGATGTTTGATCTTATTTCTGTCATGTATGAACATCAAAAGCATTTGTTGGGACTGCAGTTGTCAAATTGTAAGCCAGCATGTGAAAACAGCTGCCTGTCCTCAGCACCAACAAACATGAATAGATCTGTCATCATAATTACAGCTCAGAGCTGGATTGTCTTCAAATATCAACAACAGTCTGCACTGTGAGCAATGTCAAATACGCCTGACTCAACTGGTTTAGGATCCATTTCTCTAGAGAACATAATGACAGTCTTTCTCTTCTGTGAAAGGTTGCAAAAGTTTCTGTGTAATGAAGTCTGTTATCTCTCATGTTAAATATTTCATCACCTGCTAAAAGAAATCATTCTAAAAATAAAAAAAATTATTTACATTTAATAGAATGATTATGCCATTTATTTATGTGCACATAATTTTAACTTGATTACACTCCAACATTCTTGTTTCCTTATTATAACAGTAACTGTCTTCTGATATTGCTTCATGGATCTCTCACAAATGTTTACTTAGACACATACAGTAGCTCAAGGGGGTTATATTGGAATGCTGAGAATTTCATACCAGAAGAGTTGTACTTTGGTAAGAAGTGACTGAGAGATGTCTGGAAGTATCTCCTGATTTCGCAGTAGCCTAGATAAAACAGATCTGGGAATTTTATTAAAAACTAAATTCTCTAATGTACATAGCACACTATCAGGATTTAACATGAATATTACACTTCTCTGCATATCATGGACAATATGAAAGGGATACAGGTTTGTTTGAGGAAGAGAGCTAGAGACAGCAACTTCCCTTGGGAGACAGAAGCAACAGGAACCAAAAATATGACTTGGAACCAACTCCCAGTCCCACTTCTGAAGCAGACCTGTGGGAGTGACATGTCTATTAACTTTTCCCACGAAAGCAGATCACAGTCTTCAGAAGTGTAGATGATAACCTGCCATTTTGAAATTACAATTTCAAATATTTGTTGTCTAAGTATATAGTTTCATTTGAGTCTGGCTATTTCTACATAGTGATGCTCAACAACAGGCAAACCAAGGATACTCTCTTTTGCCATCATGCATTGCTTCCACATTCCATAATTATTTTAATTACCTATTTAATAACTGTCTAGCATACAATCAAAGCACAAAAATATTTCACTAAAGTAAAACCATTAAGCAACTGGAATTGTGGGTCACCAATTCTGTTATCCATAGAAATCAGACTGACCGGTTGGAAGCAAAGACTTCTGCCTCTCAAAATCTTCTAGCCCAAGGGTTTGGCATGAGGTTTTGTTAAATGTGCATTTTCATGGCAAATGGTGGTATTTTCAGTGTGGAAAGTATACTACTTTTGAATTACTATACAGAGTCACAATCTAAAAGAAAAAAACATACTTCTAAAAAAACAAGCATAAGAGGTGGAGAAGAATGCAAGAAAGGGAAAGGGAGGGTGGCTACATTTGGCTGGTAATTCAGTAAAAGAATAAACAAAAAGAGGAATTTCAAGTCCATCATCCCAGGACCTACACATTAAATGCCTTGCTAGAGTTAAGTCTCTGCCTGCAGTTAGCGACATAAAAAATGTGCAGTCACAGAAGAATCTTACAATCATTCTAGTTAGAAGGGACCTCAGCAGCACTTCTGGTCTACCTTCCTGCTGAAAGTCCAATGCATGTGCTCAATTTGTTTCTATTTTTATGCATGTGCATGCTCCTGAAAGCATAAAGCATGTTCTGTTTCAATTTTTATTAGAAAATATTGTGATATTCTGAATATTTTTCCACTTAAAATTATCTGAATCAGCTTATTGAGAGTATTTGTAAAGGTCTTAAAAGTTGGACATTGTGCAGCAGCACACACTTAAATTGAAAAGTACTGATAACATAGAATTACCAATGGAGTAAGTGAGGGGCACTGAAACAAAATCTAGTGATGATTCCTCTCTTAGCTTGCGGTTGCAGGGCATGAGTTCAAGCCTAACGTTCAATATCATTGTAATTTCACTATTCATCTCTCTGTCCCTGGTAAACTCAGCAGCACATGCACTCTTGGTGCCTGGATATGGGAACCAAAGACAGACAGGAAAGCTGCCTATTAAACATAAACCACAATATAACCTCAGCATGGGTTACACACTCTCTTTTTCAAGGTTTCTCCATAATTTATAGGTTAGAAAGAGAGAATCAAGTTGTATCAGTCCAGGATCTACTTCCAACTGATGATGCAGATTGTGGGAAGGGAAGAATGAAATATTAAGTACCCTGTGCACATTCAGTGTACTCCAGAACCACGCTGATCAAGGGAAAGTGATTCCTTTTTAGGTTTGTTTTCCAGAACAAAGAACTTGCATTTCAAAGAGGCATTCTGGTATAATACAGCATTGTTCCCCATTACTAAGGTTTGCAGAATCTCTTTCAAATTTCACACAGGTATGTGAGAGGGCTGCGCAAAGAACCGAGGATGAAATATGCTATCACAAATCTACCAGCGATGATCATAAAGTCAAAAAAAATTGCGTTATTTGTAGACATGAAGCTGAGCTAAGGGAAGGCCTGTGAGAATAAAAACAGCTATTGTTTGAGGTGTAACAGGCCACATTCTCCACTTATGCTCATGCAACCCCAAAGAATAGACAGATATCCTCAAGAAAGAACCTCTTTTGTGCCAGCTGTAGAGAGAAAGGAAGGGAGGGGACATGTTTCAATTCCAACCTGACTGGATGCAAATAACAACTGTAAGAGCCACTAACTTTTCTTATTCTCTTTAATCACATAATGTCAGAATAATGTTGCAAAAAAGGTGCAAATCACCAAAAAATTAAAGGTTTGTCTAAAGAAGTGGTGATTCACAAAGAATTGAATAGACAAAACCTGGTTTGAGTCTGAGTCATGTGGAGTGCAGTGTACTACTGAATTTTGCTAAAGGCAATTGTAATAATGTTGGAAAAGATTAAAATTTTAAATACGATTAAACTCATTAAGAACCTGTTTTGAAGGTTAAGTGATGTGGCAGTCGGGAATAGGGTTGGATGCAACTGCATATCATACTGATTTCACTTGAAAAACTGCTCTCTAAACACTTGAGTTGCACTCTATGTTAGGAAAATGAGCTAAACCAGTTTCTCAGTGTAGTACGCCTCTAAAAGTGAGAAAGTTGACTACCTGTAAACATTTGCTGTTGCACCTTTGCAACTCCTATCTCCTACCAGCCATGTAATAACCTGAGACTATATTTGAAACTGATAGGGAATGAAACTGAGAAGGAGGATTAAACATGAAACTTTCCAGTTTAAAAGTTGTCAGAAGCTTGTCAATAGGAAGTTAAATATGTGGGATAAGCCACATTCTGGAAACGTCATTTTCTCATCACTTTCTATACAGCTTATTTATACAACAACTTCTACGTGTTTACACATAGATGTGAGGATTCCCACTTAGAGAAAAGAGAAGATAATTAGAAAAAGAGAAAAAATCATCACTTCTTATTTGTAAGAAACACAACTGTGACTCTCTATTAGAGTTTCTACTTCCCCCGATAGAGCTCATGAGCTCTGGTGAGTTCTGGTCTTCAACTAAACAATTCAAGATTTCCTTCTTTTTGGTACAAAGCTTGTGAATTATTCAGAATTATTCTTCTCCCCACTGCTGTTGAGCAGATGCTACAAGTCATCCTTAACTAAAATAGTTTCCACTTGCCTGTAATATTTGCACCTGCATTTGAGGTTTTGACTAATAAAGCTGGTCATTGTAATTTTTAAAGTTTTAAAATAAGATATGAATTTCCTCTCACAATTGACAAAGGAAACCTTTCTTAAACCAAGGTTAGAAATAACCAGTTACTTTCCTAAGCCATGCACAGCAAAACAGGTATTATTGTAAAACAAGTCAATCATTTTTTCCCCATGTAAAGTAACATGTCTGTTAACAAAGAATCTGTTTTTTGAAAGAGTTTGTTTTTCTCTTTTTTTTTTCTAAGGGAACTGAAATTTCAATATTTTCAACAGTTTCCCTGGAATGCTCACTGTTTTTTGTTCCCTAAAAATGAAGGGAAATTATACAGATCAGCAAGTTTGTTGCTTTAATGACATTCATATAATTTCTTCTAGAAACAAAATCAGGAGCTATGCAGTGGTCCTCATATTTCATACTTGGAATTCTCAATATACCTGTCAAATTGTTATTCTGACCTTTGGAGTCTGACCTTAATATTCTGACCGTAATTATTACTAGGGGGCTACCTTCATTTTCTCTGAGTATATTAGTGAATATACTAACCTATAAATTATGGAGAAATACCCCTTTTCAGAAGCCCAGCCCCAGTTATATTTAAATGTAAAATACTATACACATTCACAGGGTTGTTATTTTTTAATGGAGCCTAAATTAATAGAGCAACAGTTGACAACTTATTTATAGAGTCAAAACTCTGGGCTAGTATCAAACTGACAACCACCAAGTTCATGTCACCTTTTCTTCAAGGCAAAATTGATGTAAATTTCTAGCCTTGAGATTTCTCAAACTCTAAAGACTTTATACCTATGCATTCTTAGTTTAGGGATCATTACACCATTTCTAAAAACTTGTGACCTAACAAAGTGTGGTGAAAAAAAGTGTTGTTGATATTTAACTGTTTTGTGTAACACTAGGGAGTTTTGGGAAGTTCCGATCTAATCAATGGGTACTCTTCCTTGGTTTTCATTGGAAACCAGATAAACACAAAGGCAGAAGAGCATACCCACAGAATCACAGAATAAACTTGGTTGGAAAAGACCTTAAAGATCATCAAGTCCAACCACTGAATCTCCAATCCTTGTCCTGTGAACTCCACCAATCTTATATCCATATTTTCGTATTTT
This sequence comes from Forpus xanthops, assembly GCA_032466535.1. Classification (NCBI taxonomy): domain Eukaryota; kingdom Metazoa; phylum Chordata; class Aves; order Psittaciformes; family Psittacidae; genus Forpus; species Forpus xanthops. Next base: position 9,416 of record JASSUY010045222.1, read on the forward strand.
TTTCAAGCTCAGTTCAGCTCTACCTGTAGTTACAGTATCCCATGAGCTTCAGTATGTTACAAAACACTTTCAGTGAAGGAATGAAATACGATTAAGTGTGCATTGCTGAACTAGGGCCTAAAAATACAAATATAAATCAAAAATCAATAGTTCTGTCCAATTCTCTCTGGGATAGTACTTTCAAGGAAAATGTTCAAGCTAATGCACTTTAACTATTTAACCTCTAATAAACAAAAATTTGTCATATAGAATAGGCCTCCAAACAGAAGATCACACTGATGGGACACACTTGTAAAGGAGATTTTCTACTTTCATACACAGCTCCATACAGTGCTAACATCCTAATGCTGACCTTGTGCAAATAACCATCTTTTACAGCACTCCATTTAGCTCTACAACAAGTCCTGGGCTTCCTAAATATGTTAAGGATAAAATCCCATCATCTTACTAATTCAAAAGATAAAACGTTTCATTCTACTTCAAGTGAAATTATTCCTTAGCAGTTAATTACATAACAAATCCTGAACTGCGTATGTGCACCTCCTGCTAAAATCTGACGTGTATTCAGAACAAGACATTTCTGCACACCAGGCCTCTGAAGATCCAGAGACTGCTTGCTGGAGGTAGTTCTTCACTTTTGCTTTGTGTAACACCAAAATAGTAATAATCAAAGCCTACCGATTTAAGAGACACCATGATGTAACATACAGTGTACATACACAGGTTTTTCTATTTGTTGCTCCCAGGGCTGTTTTTCTATTTCACACAAATTCTCTATTTCATGCCAGTAGAGGTTTCATCCAGAAAGCAGCTATGGCACCCAGCCTCTTTTCTCAAAGTGAATGTTCCTAGCGCTGCATCAAGTAGATAGTCTCCTTTTTGAATACTTACTCTCTCTCACTTTTCCTTACAACAAAAGAGATCTCCAGTTACAGGTCATTAGCATGAGTGGGAGAATGCTTTTCTTCAAAACATACGAGCCAAGTTCTGGCTGCCTACTTTGCAGAACCTGGATACCTACACCTGATGTAAAAGCTACACCTGCAAAACTTTCTACCTGAATGAGTACACCAAAAGCAGACTTATAAATTGAGGATCATCAGGCAAAAAAAGGAAAGGCTGTGAAAAGAGCTCAGTTCTTTGAAAGAAAATAGCTAGCATATTAGCATTTGTGCAGTTTTACCCTGTATAATCTTCCTTCTAACCCTGACAGAAATGCGACTAAAATGAACGAAATTTCAGAAGCTACACTGTCCTTCACATTTCCATTAGTAGCTGGAATGTGTCTTACACTGTGATTCTGCCTAATCTTCATTGTGCTAAGATGCAAAACATAGCATTCTGCATCTATAGCTAAAGGTTAGGACCTGCAGCCATTAAATATTTAAATACTTCTCAATATTGGTTGGACTTGTGTAAATCACTTTCTTTTACTGTTTATCTTCTCTGATATAACAAATAATGAACAGATGTCAGGGAATGAATGTTGTTCTGTAATGGTGCCAAAGACTACCTGATAAGGCAAAAAGATTGAATAATAGTCGTAGAATCATAGAACAGTTAGGGTTGGAGAGGACCTGAAGATCATCAAGTTCCAACCCCCTGCCCATGGGCGGGGACACTTTGTACTAAACCGTGCCACCCAAGGCTATGTACAGCCTGGCCTTGAACAGCAC
>JASSUY010045226.1:0-46171 GCA_032466535.1 Forpus xanthops
GTCCTAAAATGGAATTGAATGTTTCAATAATAAAAGGGAAGAACAGCCCTTATCTGTACTTTTAGTTAGGTTTTTATTTATTCCCCTTCCTCCTCCAGCATGGAAGGATGAATAAGCACAGAAGAAGATACAGATTTGCAAAGGCAAGAAGTGCTAAAGAGCGTAGTTTTTTTCATCAGCTCTTAAAAGCCAGACTGTAATCATAAATTCCCTGATAGCTGGAGCATGCAGAAGTCATCTTTAAGCCTACAAGTGACAGGCTGCTGTTGCTTTTCAGACTTCAAATTTCTTTTTTTTGTAAGACACAACTTTGATCTGGTTCCTTTGTAATGCTCTGCAGAGCGCTGGGGCCACTGCGCTCGTCGGCTGCAGGGCTGGAAGTGAACTTTCTTGGCAAGAGCCATCTGGAGACCTCAAAGAACAAATTAACTTGGCCAGAATTGATGTGATCTTTGAAGAAGCTGCCCTTGCCTAGAACACATGTGATTAGCTTGACATTGGCAGTGATAAAGTTGAGATGCACAGCAGTGTCTGAGTACCCAGAGTAATTGGGAAGGGTTTTAAGTGGAGCAGCCCCAAGGATCTGCAGTCGACTTATCGGCTAAATCCCCAATTTTAAGCTGTTGAGCAAACTTTGCGTCTTTTGTGCAGGTTAAATCCAGTCAGGAGTAAAGGTTTTCAGCTTTGCATCTTTGTAGATACTTTGTTCTTGTCTCCAAAACATATGTGATGATGTACTGTGGAAGACTGAGAATGCTTTGGGACATCTCGAATAGTTTTATACCCAGTATGGTGCAACTTCTGTGATGGTTGTTGGTACCATGGACTGGAAATAGACACGTTCAGGTGGTAGATTAACGTAAATCTTGTAAGCCAGACTTTTTGGTGGGTGGTGTCCTAATCCCTTGTTTAAACAAGGTGACCCTGCCACTTGGACACTCTTGTCAGCACTTTCTATTTAAATATGCTGACGGGATTTGCTTCAGCTCATACATCATAAGCCAACATATGCAGGTTTTAATTTGATGGACTCATTGTGATAATGAAATGTGGTATTGCATGAAGGATGTAACAGTCACCTGCTTGTTGGTAGATGTAAATATGGGAAATAAGAGAGCCCTGATCATGTTTGGCCAGCCAGAGACTCTGCAACCTGTCATTTTGGAAGCTTTTTTTTTCCTTAGATGGAAGTACATAACTTTTTAAACAGAAAAAAATAAGCTTTTCACTCTCAGTAAATGGGATATGTCAAAATAATGAGCTGGAAGAATGTCTCAGTGTTAGACTGAGTTGTTCCAATGAAGAAGCCAAAATGACTAGAGACGCCAAATGAGATAGTGCTTAGTGCTGGTTTCCTCCTGCGAATGTAGTTCTGGAAATAGTCATCTTCAAAAACACAGGACTATAAGTTTGAACTGAGTGGTCAGAAGTTGGTGTGAAAATGCAGGGTGGCATCACAGAGATTCAGTAACTGGGTCTCATTGAATTGCAGCCCTGGTCTATGGCCTCTGGGCACCATCCCTCAGCTCAAACACTGCCCATAAGAGCAGGAAAGGAGGAACCATGTCCTGAGAAGTTCCTTACTGCTATGCAGGAGCTGATCCACCTGCCATCAGCTGTGGTGAGAGATCTTCAGTTTCTGCAGAGCCTGTTTCAGGGGGTCTGTCCCTGGGAATTACCAACATGCTCATGTCTTCTGCCACTCAGAGCTTTCCAAGGCATTGCATGAAGTTTGCTGATTATCATCTGTCTCATGGCTCAAGCTTTCTAGGAAATGGTATTTCTCTCATGTTAAAAGTTAGCTCCTTACCCGCTATGGTGACTATAGGTTCCAAGTGTGTCATGGGGGGAAATCTAGAAGCACTGTTTAGAGGGAACATAAGCAGAAAGCATTGTGGTTGTCAGCTTCGTGCGTCTTCATCTCTTGGGTTTACTAATCTAGTGTCTCAAGCAGCTGCTTCCTTGATAGTGCCAGGGATATGGAGGTGCCTCACCATGACACCAGAGAGTTTGGAGATGCGTTTATCTCAGTGCCAGGCAGATGAGGGACCCTTTCAAAAGGAGGACTGCCAGCCTGCTTGGATTCCATTGCAACTTCAGTTCTTTTGAGTAAAACGTTCCAGAAAACATCAGTGTCATAAAACTTCAGTGGTGGAGCTGGAGAAGATGGTAGCAATGAAAACTGATAGACCTGATTAGCTTTCCTGTTAGACTGGGAGCTGTTCCAGCCACACTGGAACTGCTAGCAGACTTGGGAAGCCCATGTGTCTCAGACCTGCCAACAGAGCATTGTGCAACTTACTCCCTCCAGTGAAAATTTAAATTCTCCAGAAGTTAGTTGCCTGAAGGCCTTTCATCTCCCAGGCAGTTTCCTTCTTGACTTAGTTCATTTTTTTTCCCATGTTTGATGAAGAACATCAATGAAGGAGGTATGTAACTGTTGAGAACCAAAGGGAGTATGCTACGTGGATATGGCTTTGTGGGCAGGATCTGTGAGATCTTCCTCTCACTGTGGATGGTGAAGATGATGCAATTCTTCCCCAGAGCTTGCCACCCCTATGTTTTTTGCATAGAGCAAGGAGTAGATGTTTGGCAAAAACTGAGGACTTTGCATCTTTAATTTAAAATTGAAATAACCATCAGGTGAAATTGTGTGAAAGAGACTGGGGATCCCAGGCTGGACTCGTGATGCACGAGAATTCCAGATAGTGCAGGAAGACCAAAGAAGACCTTACCTCTCTTCTAACTTACACTGAAGCTCCAAGATCTGATGGTGCTAATGTTCAAAGTGCTGTGTGCTGGTCTTGGTTGGAGGGATAAAAAATTTGGCAATGGGATGCAGCCAAGACATCCTGCAAAATAAACTCTTAACAGCTAGAAGGGAGCTCTAAGGAGATACTTGCTGGTTTTCTACAACAGTTTTGGCCCTTGGCAGCATTACCAGGATTTACAGTGATCATTAGAGGACTTTATGCAAAGAAAATGCAGCTGGTCAGGATGACTTACTTGGGTCACTGTGATCTCTATTATAATTGTTCCCTATGTGATTATTTTGAGGGTTGAGCAACTGAGAGCTGCAGAAGAGATGTGGAGCTTTATTTCTGCGATGTGTGAAATGTTCTGTGTTCATTTCAAAAACGTTCATCCCTTTTTTCTGACAAAATAAAATCAAATTCAGGAAGTCTGCAGGAATTTTTGTGAAGTCTAACTTTAAATGCTCACCTTTCCTTTTATCGCCCTTATCAGCACATAGAGCTCAGTATGTGAGGTTTTTAGCTGACATTTCAAATCGCTCTAAGTGTGCCTGTATCCCTTTTAGAGCAGCCTCCCCTCCCAGATCAGAAGTGACCAGGTTTTTTTGTTAGACTCCATGTTCCTTTAATGTTTTCCTCCTAATAGATGTTGAAAGCGTTCTTCAGAGGCACGGCACAAAACATTCAAATACTGATATGAGCCAGCTGAAGAGACTTGTCAGGGAGAGGGCACATTAGGAGAAGGATTGAATACAGATGGATTCCTCAAAACTAATGTAACCTGTTATGATTGCTTTGAAATCCTATACCCTTTCCATCTACTTACGCTTACCAGAAGTTTACATTTGCATTGATATATTAGAGACAGAGCTAAAATGGAAGTAATCCCTGCTGTATACATGCTTAAGTGTGTAATTTTAGCTAAATAAAACAGTTGTGACCAAGCTCTTGCCTGCATCCTCAGTGGGAAGCCCACACCTATGGAGCGCTGCAGGAGAGCCCATCCATCCTGACTTCCACTAGGGACCTTTATGCTCCCTTGTGGTTCCTTCAGCCACCTTAGACCCATACCCGAGAGACTCTTCAGGTGCTCTCTGTTGCACTGTCTTTGTATCAGCAGATACAAAGGAAAAATTGATTTATCTGTACATTTTATTCTACATATCATAGTACTTTCTTAATATACTGCTAGAATAATCTCTGTCTCTGGGAGAAGGTCCAGTAGAAGTTGGTGCTATATTTTAATTAGGTTATCCAAAAAGCATCCTTCTCTTTGCCTGCAGGGAAGGCCTGAGCGATCCATCATTCCTGCCTCAATTTAAGAGGTTGTATCAGGCTCCATCACGCAACTGTCATATAAGATTTAACAGGAGGGTTACACTGCCCAGCACTCCTTTAATGTTCAGAACTGACCGTTATGCAAGGTGAAGAGGGGTGGTAAGGTTTTCACTTATTATACCTTGCTTTTTAGGGTGAACTTGTTCAAATTTTTTCCAGCCTTAAACATTTGCCCTAGAAAGCTGTTCTGAAATCTGATGGAATATAGAAATAAGATTGCTCCACTGCACATTTACAGTGACAGACAGAAAACTTGTGTGCTGGAAGAAGTCCATGGTGACTTGCCATCCCAGGGCGCCTGGAAGTGTTCATATCCAGCTGACTGTGTATTGCACCCAAGTGTGGAGAAACCTGACAAGCCTCCCTTTCCCTCAAGCAATCATGAAAAACCTCGTCTGATTCAGTTTTGAATGTTCTTTGCACCACTCACCAGCTATACTGAGCTTCATCATCTGAGGAGAAATAGCTTGGCATTTCTGTTGGTTTGTGGCAAGCAAAGTATTAGTTTTCTGTTTGCGATATTGGAAGGATAGTTTGTTTCTAGCTGACCTAAACCAGTATGGTTTTTCTTAGTGATCAGTGAACATCCATGACTACTATTACAAAGAACATTGGGGTTTTTTTTGCCTAGGAGCAGAAGGGCAGGGTGAATAGGAGCTGTATGAGCAGTGTGTTAACTGAAAGCTTATAGCCCTGTTGAATTCAGATTTTAAAATACTTCAGTAATGCTTCCATCCTTGTACACCAAGTACCATATTATATATAAATCATTCTGAAAACTTCCACCTCGGATGGGTTGCCTGCTAGCCCCAGTTCTTGCAGTGGCTGTCCTGCCTTTATACTCTACAAATATGCAGAAACTGCCAGCTTTCCCTTTGCTGGTGTCTTGCCTTTGGTCCTTCCATCTGTGTGTTTCTCACAGGTTTCCTTGTCATATCTAAATGTAAACTCATAAGGGCAGTGACTGTTTTCTGTTGTCTGTAGGACTTTGACCACCACTGAACAGTCAGAAAAGCTTTTTGTGGCAGAATAAGAAAGCACAAATTGTGTGATGTATCCTCCTTGGAGGTGTTTGTTCAAGGTCCATTACAAACCACATCAACTAGGTGCTGGTTACTGAGTTACTAAACGAAAGATCATGCCGATGAGCTTCGTGGTCTGAATTAAAACAGGACTCTGATTTTCAGAGCTTGCAAAACCCGAGAGTTCGTTGACTTTGAGATAGCTTACAAACACTGCTCTTCATGCAGAGGAGTAAGCAGGGAGAGTGGGGGATTAAATTATGCTGTGGCACTGTGTTGGTGTGAACATTTCAGCTTTGTTCTTCCTTCTGGCAAATTGCAAAATGACTTGCAGTGAAAAGAAGATACCTGCGTGGCCTGACTGTCCTGCAGCGCATAGCAGAGCTGCAGGCATATTTGCAGCAGTAGCTTTTCTATGCTGGTGGCAGAGTGATGGTGAAGGAGCTCTTGCCTGCTTGGTTCAGAGGCTGCTTCACCGTTAATGCAGGCCTTCTGAGCCAGGAACTCACTTCCCAGGTTAGCTCATGCAGGCAGTCTCCCTGTCATTTCATTTGTCTTTCAAGAGAAAGATGTTGGCCTGTGTGCACACATACTTGAATAACTTGTCTACAGGACCAGGTGTGTGGTTGTATAAAAACAAGCCTCCAGAGATACATGACCAAGTTGTCCCTTGGAAAAGCTGGTGTGATTAGATGGTCCTTCCTGGTGGAATTTGCAAGTGTTTGATGTACCCAAGTGACATTTGAGGTCAGCTTTAGGTACTGCATTGGAAGCAACAGCCATTTCTTGCTTTACCTTGCTCCCTTGGAGAGCGTATTGCTGAAAAGAGGGATGTAAAAGCAAACATAGATTGGATGAGCTGCACTATGTATCCCTTGCTGTTGGAAGAGTAGAAGCCTATTTTGACTGAGAAAAATGTTGTCTTGTTATCTAGCATTGCTTCTTAATGTCCTGCCTTGCTCATAAGCATAAGTTAGCCCATGGACACCATAAGTCCTGATGGGAGCTGGACTTCTTCCATATAATCTGGTTCCCTCCCTTCTTCATCTCTTAACAGTATCACCTTTGTTACTCCAGGAATTCTGGTTTACTTTCATTTAGGAGTCAAATTGTGGTTCTACCTGTGCAAATTAGTATGAACTCTTGTTAACTCTGTAGCCTGTCACTGATGCTGGGGCTCCAGGCAGAGTCCTTCTGCCTAGTGATGCAGAGTATAGCCAAGGTTGTGTCCTTCTAATCTGACTCTCATTCTTCTTGCAGACATGGGTCGTGGAGAGAGCCTGTTAACCCTTACTATGTCAACACGGGCTATGCTTTGGCACCAGCAACCAGTGCCAATGACAGTGAGCAGCAGAGCATGTCCAGTGATGCCGATACGATGTCGCTGACGGACAGCAGCGTGTAAGTAACTCCAGTCTGGTAGGACAATAAGTGGGACAACAGCATGCTCGTTTCTTGAGCAGTAGTACTTACCTGGGTACTTACCTTGGGGTTTTTTTTGCTGCCAGACTGTGCTCAGTCTGCAATAGCTCTTCAGTAGGATTGGTGACTGACCAGTTCTAGTTTATGTGTGGTGACCACTGCACTTTAACGCAACTTGCACTGATAAAGTCCCCACCAAATCTTTTCTGCTTTATGTAGTTCTGATCATTATGACAGTGCCCTGTATCTTACCCATGAGATACCTTCCTTAAAGATGGTCTGCAAAGGGAGAAAAAAGGGATTCTTCTTGTGATTACATCTCTGTGATGAAAAAAAAGGTTTTGGGAGGAAATATTCAATGTTTTTTCTGTTTTTTTAGTCGTGCAAATGCTTCTGTAGAGGAGAAACCCTTTGGTTCTTCAAGCAAAAGATGACAGGTTTACAGAATTAGGAGAGGGTTTTATTAACTTCGGTGTTGTAAACACAAAGTCCTCCAAGAGGCTCATTTAGTTCCACCGTGAATATGAGGAGCTGTCAGACCTTGTTGAAGCAACTTTCCAACCTTTGTCACAGACGTTGTTAAGGGGTGCCGCAGCAGATCCCCACCTGCCCTCCATGAATACCATGAGCTGCTGAATGTGCAACACAATAAGGTGGATTCTATGTCTGTTGTGTTGGCTCTATGCAAGCCAGTAGTGTGCTTGTCCGGCTTCATGGAGGCATGGAGCCTTTTAGGAGCAGCTGTTGAGTCCACTTTGCTCCTTGGCACCAGCTCCTTAGACCTTACCCATGCCATTTTATAAAATGGAGGAGGCAGGTCTTGGCCAAAGGGGCATGGGAGAATGCCCCTAGGACAGAAAGCTGTACAGGACTGCTAATTGAAGGCTCTGTTTGATACAAATCCAGCTGCTCTGCTGCATCCTTCTGTGATTCTTCATCAATTTGTATGGAGGAGTACTCTGAAGCTAGCAGGGGTCATATAACTTCTTATCAGGAGAGACAGATGTAAGAACTCTTCAAAATTAATTAGCTTTTAGTGCTTCCTTTTCCACTGGTCCAGTAGGCTCATGGGGATGCACTGATGGTTATACCTGTGATAAGTTGTGATCATTTATGCCAGAGTTCTTCACCCTTCTAATTTTTATTTCAGTAGCCATTATTTATTTCTTTCACAAGGGGAATAATTTCTCTTGGACTATCTCATGCATTCTTTTTTCTTTGCTCCTTTTTCCTTTAGGCATTTTATCACTTCTATGCCCACCATCCCTCCTATGCTTCTAGGACTTTAATTACCTCTGATATGTGGGCTGATTTCTGCTAATAATTAACCCAATCTCAGTGGTTCATTTTAAGTAAGTCTCAAAAATTGTAAGGTTGAACCTGTGATCTTTCTTTCTGCGCATCTTAAACTGGGTACATGCAGGTTGGTCCCCAAACTGGGATTCTGGATGTGCAGTTTTGACCTTTGGCTTGCTAAAACTCTGTCGTTTTCAGCACTTACTCTTCATTACATCCTTCAGAACTCCAGTACCAGGTTTTGTTCAGGTTTTACATGGCATTGCAGAGCCTGCCTGCCTCCTTAGTTTCAAAGGAATTTTTGCAGAATTGCTCAAGGCAGCAGAAATGAAGAACAACCAGATGCAAGTTGAAGAAGGGACTCCTGCTGCTTGACAAGGCTTACATGTCTTGATGCTTTGAATTTAGGCCTCCTCTGAGGAAAATGGCAATAAAAGCCTCATTTGCTGATGAGCTAGGTTCTTCCCTATGTGTGCTGTTTACATACAGCAGTCAAACTCAATAATGAATAAATGTGGCTTCTGCTCCAAGGCAGCACATGAATGGGTGTGATCCCAAGGCAGAAACCTCTCTGACCCTCCATCAGGGGAGAATGTGTCTGGACAATCAGGATACAAACATCAGTTAATTGGAGAGCACTAATAAACCAAGGAAGCAGGCAGGTGCAGAGATCATGGCTGGGTGCAAGGCATGCTCTTTAGTGTTGGCCAACTCATGTCAGTGAAGGCAGACACATTGAGCAGTTGCTTGTTCTCTAGTGTCACCAGCTCCCTTCCAAGCTTCGATATTGTATGGATCATGGGAGTGTGGGGTTTGGATGTGGCTGCAGGCACAGCCCATCTATTCAAAACTGCTAGCAATGACTTGAGCAATGCTTTGGCTGCCTGGCCTCCTGAGTTGCAGTGAGAGGAGGCAGGTCCAGGCTTTTCAGGAGCATCCAGCTCACCAGAGTGCTTTTAAAAGTCATTTCTGTGGTACCAGCTACAAACATGCTTGTCTAAAAGACAAACTTTCGACAGGATGTCTTTCCAAGTACTGGTAAATATTATTGTAATGGGTTGAATTTATATAACGAATATGTTATCGGTCCCTGTTGTTAGAAGCCTGAGCTCTGCTGATTATTTTTCAGTCTTCCTGTGTCATACAAATTCCTCTGCCCTTGTAGGCAAAACAGCTCCAGTCTTCTCTGCTGAAGCCTGTTTTTATAATCGGCACTGCAGCTGTGTTGTTTTAGCTGGTTTGTGTGGAGGCAAGGTCTGGAGAGGACACGGTGGAAGGCTCCAGCAAGCACTGGCCCAGCAAGCATGCCTTGGCCACACGTGGGGCTGAGTTACTCAGCACTGGTGTTCGGGGAGGGTGAGTGGTGGGTTGGGGCTCTGCTTCCATCCTGGGCTGCTTGGATCCTGCCCCAGCCTTGCAGCACCATTTACAGTGCAGTCCGGAACTGCTCTTGCTGTCTCTGATAACCCCCACATAAGGATAGCATTTTTCCCAAGTGGAGAAAACAGCCTCTGGGTAGGAGGGGTTGTCACAACAGAGATGCTCAAGGGAAATTAAGGCAGCTGTAGGTAGGAACACTACAGGCAGAAGCTGAAATGCATTAAATTGCCATGTGGCATTCCAGTTCAGATGCAGAAATGCCTCAGGTCCATATGTTTCATTGTTTCTGCAAAAGCTTACATGAGTAAACAAGAGGTAATGTGTCGTCTTTAGCCCAGTGTTGTGGTCCAGCTAAACAACGATACTTCTTCCTCTGGCTCTCACCATATGTCCTGTCTTGTCTTGGTTGAGAGACAGCTTTGCCTTCCCCCAGGGATTTGGGAAGCCCTTCATGCTGGTGGGTTTGGCTGGAGGAATACTCACTCTTCCGCAATTCCAGTCAAACCTGCCTGAGAGTAAGGATGGCCATTTGCTGGAACAAAGGGGTTTAGGACAGCAGTAACTCCTTCAAAAAACCTTGTGGATTAAATATTATTCCTTGGATGACTGGCCTTTGGCCAAAATGCCTGGCAATTTTCCCATCATGCTTCTTTATGTGGGAAGGGTCTCTCAGTGACAATGGTTCTTTGGTAAGAGTAATTAGTAGAAAATACCGGTTTTGCTGTGGATTTGTTTCCTGCCTTTCCTATGGACAGTGATTCAAAATGACGTTGAGTTCTGCTGTATTTAAACAAGTTTAACAGCTTTTTAATTTAAAAGATCCCAAATGGTGATTTCCAACTTGTTAGGCTTGATGGTTGGGTTTGGAGCCTGTCTACAGAAAAGCAATGACAGCCCTTGTTAGAAGAGTCCAACTGCAGAGCCACACCAAAACCTTCCTGCCCACTAGAGGCTCTTGCAGGTTGGTTTGGAGGGGAGAGGAAACTCCCATGCTCCCCAATAACAAACCAGTTGCGTTATCATTAAATGAATGTTAGAAAGACTTCTTCCCCCTGTTGCATTTCAGCACAGAGCTTTCTGGTGCTACAGAAAATCACATGATGAAACAAGGAAAAACAGTTTGGGAAAGTTTTATTTTAAAAGTAGATGTGCTCTAAAAAAGTTTTAATTTTTTATATATATATAATATTTCTCTATCTATTGAAAATATCTCAAAGCAAGCTACCTGACAAAAGGAAAACAAAAGTATGGTATTGGTTTTCCTTGCTTTCCCCCCATCTATTGAATAAGGTTTTGTTGGGATGAAATTAAAGTGCTTATCTTTGAATTTGCTTCCTCTGGTTGAGTTGGCACAGTACATTGAACGAAGGAATGTTCCAAGTTCAGAGGTGGCATTGGGGAATCTAGTTAAAATGACATCAAAGGCAGCACAGCAGGGCTGAACATGTGTTTGAAGCCGGATAGATTAGAGGCCATTATCAGCCTTTCGCTACTGTGCTGGGAACAAAAGTCGCTCTTTCCGCTGGGACTGCTGCTGGGGAGAATTAGAAAAAAAAGAGAGAAAGAAAGAAAAATTGCACCTTCTAATAGAATGCCTCTTTTCTCACAAATGGCAGTGTGGCGATTTGCTGGCAACCAGGTTTTGTGCGGCGGTTAGGCTGAAATGTTGTCTATTGATGGCAACCAGCAATGGCTACAATAATCCCCCAGATTTTGGATTTTATTTTTTCCCGTAAAAGTTGCCAATTATTCATTGCCATCCAGCCTGGAAAAAGCTGCATGGTGATGGGATGAAACTCTCTAACGGTTGTGGCTCTCAAGCTATTTTTCAAATGGAGGTTTGTCATTAAAGAAAATGAAGCTGGCTAATGAAAGCCATCGTAATCGCCTGTCGGTATAGCAACGCTTGGGCAAATTGCTGCTCCCCTAAGGTGTCACTGCCGGGTGCAGCGGAGGTGATGCTCTTCCTCCTCCCGCATTACCTGCAGCCACTAGCCAGAGCTGTAATAAGCCTGGCTAATTTTCTGTTGTCTCATTTGTCTTCCTACTAAAAAGCACTTGTCATTAATCATGGGTTTTATTTTGTTTTAATGGTGCTTAATTTTGAATGCCTGGGCTACTGCATGAAATTGAATTCTGTTGTAATTTAGTGGCAATTCTGCCTGCACCCACATTTCCAGAGAGCCAGCGGGCAGCAGGCACGAGGGAAATGGGAAAGAAAGCTGATGGTGACCATCCTTGGTGCTTGTAACTCGGGAGGTTTGCAGGCAAAGCAGCGCTGTAAATTGTGTTTTCCTTGCCAAATGGTATCTCGAGTTTAGAAATTCACTGGTGAAACCGTTTGGTTTATGTTCTTGAGAAGCAGCTGTGCTTGGCAATTGAGGAGGGGGGTGGATACTAAATACATTTGGCTTGTGCAAACATCTTTTCTATGTGTGATGTGTTGGGACTGGCTCGTTTATACTTCTCAGAGTGGTGTGGGGTTGGAAGGAGACAGTGTGCATGCATGGAAGTTATTTGGTACTTTGGACAAACCAAATCCCTCCATTCACATCCCCTCATTTCTGTGGCATTGCATGTCCTTCCCAAGCAGTTACTTTTACTGCATCACTGAAATGTGTAAAATAAAAACAGGAAACTCCAAATTGCCAAGCAATGTTTTTGCATTCATTGTTTTTTTCTCAAAATAACCTAAAGTCGCCAGGAGATGGGCTCCTGACTCTGTCTCGTAACTGGGCTACACTTTATGCACATTCTCCTTGCCCTGGGTGTCAGCAGGCTGGTCACAGTGATGGGAACAAGAATGCGTTTCTTTTCTTCATTTGCAGTCATGCTTAGCCAGTGATGCTTTGCCATTAGGGGTGCTTAGCAAAGCCTGGTGCCTCTGATCCCTCTGACATGCTGTCACTGGGACCGACATCCACCCTGCCCTGTGTGCGCCGTGGCACACCAGGTCTGCACCATGCCCTAGTGCATGGCAGAGGCACAGACCCATCTTCTGGTCTGTTGGGACCAAGGATCATTGCCACCACCATCAGTTCATCTCTGCAGAGGCAGAGATCTCTGTCGCCAACTTTTCCAGCATGGGCACAAACCTGAATAGAGCTGGATGTCACTGCCCATGACATCCCTTCCTAACCTCATGCAGCCTCCTCTGGAGAGAAGGCTAGGTCCTCTCACACAGTAACTCCAGTATTAAGCCCGTAATTTCAGACTGAGTTAGGGATCATTGTTAAGAGCAGCAGAGCCTACCCCTTCACTTTGATAAGCCATTTGAGAAGTTGTCATGCTCTCTTAAAAATGTAGACCTTGCTCCTCATCAAGGTGTAGATTCTCACTGAGCTCCCACTCCTCCTTCCCCTCCTAGTCTGCTCTGTGGTTTAATGTGTATATTACTGGCTCTTTAAGAGAAAGCAACCAACTATGAAAGGTACCAGGATGTGGTCCAACTCCTTCTCCCTGCTCTCTGTCAGGAGCAGTGGTTCCAGGAGCCCTGCCTCACTCTGCTCCTGGCAGGTGCCCTGTAAGTCCCTCCTGGTACACAGTGCCAAGACCATTGCTGGTGCAGGAACCTCGGTCAGCATCATTCCCCACACAGATTCCTCTTGTTCTGCCTCACTTGCCCAGGGCATGCCAAGCCTTTCTCAAAGGTAAAGGGGTTTCCTACCTGCCACTGTGAAGCTGCAAAGCTTAAGTAAACATAATGTATCAGAGAAAGGCACTAAAGCAGGGCATGTTGTTTTTTTATTCCGGCAGAGATGGGATCCCACCATACAGGCTCCGAAAGCAGCATCGCAGAGAGATGCAAGAAAGTGCCAAAGCAAATGGACGTGTGCCACTACCTCACATTCCTGTAAGTAGCACTATCTCCTTCCCCAGAGGTAAATATGCAAAATATGTGAGATCTCTAGTGTACAGTTGCTCTGCTTTCTCCGGTTTAACCTCCCTTAGCACTGTGTTCATTCGGAGATGTTTTAAGATGGATGTGCACCATACTAAGAAAGGGCTTAGTAGTTTTCTGCCAAATTCATCATCCAGAGCTGCCCCAAAATGCATAATTTTTCTTAACTGTTTAGTCACTAGCCAGTTGTTTCTCCTGGAGAAGGGAAGCACTGGCTAGCATTTACCTGCAAGCAGGTTACATGCCCTCAGGGGAGCTGAAGGTGTTTGTGGAAGGTGTAGGAGGTCATTGGACATGAAAGATGGTGTAGCTCCCAGTCAAGGTCAGCTGAGGAGAAGTGCAACTGTCCCAAGCAGTATTTCTGCACTGGGCAGCCAAAGGCAGCTGTAACCTGTTCTCAAGGACTCAGCAAAGCCTGCCTGGGGATATGAGGCAGGAGAGCAAAGAAAGTGCAGGCGTAAGTATTTGTCTGACTCTGGCTCCCCAGTTGCTCCAGGTAAGCAACCAGCTTCCGGGAGATGAGCATAACTGCTAGGGCTCTGCAGCACCATCTGCAGCTCTGCTTGTTGCTACTTTCTTTTTGTGCGAAGTTACATGTGACATTTAATATCTAGCAGGGAATAAAGGTGCTTCTTTCCCCTTTGGACAGCTGGACTCCAGCACAAATCAAACAGGGAAAAAAACAGCCTCCATCTGCTTTTTGCAGAAGTGCCTTCAAACTTGACACAGCTGTTTTCATCCTGCCTGCTCCAAGCAGCACAATACCAGCAGCAATACACCTTTGTTTTAATCTGATTTTTTTTTTTCATAGAACCCAAAACCCCCAAACCACCACTCTTTGTTTTGCCTTTTAAATTAGATTATTTTCCTTAGATTTAAGAAGGTCTCCTGTGCTTTGATCACTGGGTTGACAATAAAAGCCCTGGCTGCAGACGCTCGCTAGCCATCCTTGCTCAGTCACCTCTCTTTTCACACAGTTGCTTTCACACTGTGCTCGCTGTTGAAAAGGCTGGCTGGGTGCCTTTTTATTTCATTCGATGCCGTTTTTACTGTAAGCATGGCTTTGTTAGAGTTGAAGTTTGAAAGCTTGGCCTTTATTTTTTGTTGTTATTGTTGTTGCTGTTCCCCAACAGTGGGAACGACTGAGTGAATATTCTCCAACTTCAAAGCTTGTCAGTGACTTTACCTTTTGGATAAAAATAATAGCGCCTTTCTGTTGATCGTGTGCACTGGCAATGCCTCAGTGAACTGCAGGTTATAAACTCAGAGTATGGAGCATTAAATATGTATAGTGAGCTCTGCTTTAACGAACTTCCATCTGCCAAACATTTCTTTTGTTGAACTGAATAAGTGTCATTCCAGCAGCAGTTCCTTGCAGGCTAATTAGTTTTATTTAGCATTAAATTTTACCAACCAGTTTAAAAAGGAGGGGGGGAACAAAGTTTAAATTGGCCACCTGCTGCTTATAAATTTTTATATTATCCTACTTATCTACACAGTCTTTTAGAATTACATATTCCTCCTAAACTACACATAGATGCTTCACAAGGATTTTTCTGTGAAACATCCGCTGTTCCCATTAGGTTCTGCACTGTAATTTTAAGTCTCAAGGAAAAAGGCATCTTGATGCATATTTATATGGTAGTAGAGGACTGAGAAGTCGAGTTAGTTCTAGTCTTTCTCCAGGGTATAAAAGTTTAGTTCAGACACTCTGGCACCTCCTGCCAGCCAATTACTGACACAGAATTGGCATCAACTTCAGAGAGGCACAGCTCTGCCCTCTCTTATCAATCAGCCAAGAAAGGAGAAGGTAATTAGACAATATGTTTTGACAACACCAGTGTGAAATGTTATAAAGTTAGTCTTTTAAAATCACCTCGAACTGCACATTTATTGAATGAAATATCCCCAATTAGCAAGGAGCCATGCAAATGTTTCTTCAAGTGGTGCTTTCCAAAGCCAATGGTTAGGCTATCTCACAGCCCACAGCTAAAGCAGTCTCTATCAGCTGCATAGACCTGGTGGTTGCCATGCTTTTAAACATGCAGCAATGACTAATTTCCAGCCTTTGAGTAAATGTCTTTATGGACTCGTATCTAACCAGTGTAGCCAGGGTCTATACTGATAGTGCTTGCAGAATGCATGGCATGTTTTCCTAGTGATAGTGGAGAACCTCCTACTTCTGAAAAGCCATTTCAGAAGTCCTTTAGAGCCCTTACTGTTCCCTTACAGATAAGTTATGGGGCTATTACATAAAATTCTGAAAGAACTTATATTAGTTTTAATAGCACTTTTAGTTAGGTCTAGAAGCTATAAACTCTAGTGATTATGTGTTCATAGGAGACTGCCTGCTAGGTTCAACAGCTGTGCTGCCTCCTAATAATGAAGGCATGTGCTGGTTGTGTGGGATGCCCTGCTGTGCAGCAGGAGATCTTGGTGCATGGATGGCTGTGTTCTGTACCTTCCATACTTTCCAACTCACCAGTGCTCCAAGTTTGGAAAATCTGTGCTTTGTAAAATGGCACTCTGCCCTGGAATGTAGTGGGTGAAGATCACTAGCAAGCAGTGAGACCTTATTTTGTGCCTCTGGCAGGAACCCATTACATGGCAAACAAGTGTTGCTTTTCATGTGGTTTTGCATCTCTCTTGAATTCAAGCAGAGACTTGGAGCACCAAGGAAGGAAAGAGCAAGCAAGTTCTCAAAGGAAGGGTGAAGACATAGAGAATGCAGGGCTATATGTCTGCAAGATGGCTTCCATAGCGTACTTGAGTGCAGCACAAGATTTTGAGTGACCACTATGCTGTGCTGCACAAGTGAGGAATGTGAGATGAGCCCTGGTCTTGTGCTGCCTGGATAGCTGCAGCTAAATGAGCTTTCTACTCCTGCAAGTTGGAAACATGCTCAGAATTCCCATCAGCTATTTCATGCCATTCTCCTCAAATGCCTTGCAGCAGTGGGACTCCTTGCTAATCCTTGAATGCTGCTAATGTGGATGTTGAAATTCAGCTATCCGTGAGCTTTGGCACAAGTGTTTCTGGTGTGGAAACACCATTTATTCTTTAAAACCATGTGTTGCAGAAGACTGCATTAATCTGGAAAACGTGGAGGTTCAGAGGTTCTTTTCTCTTGGCTTCTCTATCCTGCTGTCTTCCTTAATTTGCAAGACTGACTTGTGAGCCAAAGTTGGCCACTCAGGCATCATGGAGGCATCAAACCTGTAGAAGAGGGAGATTTAGCAGCACAGAATTCTTTGACACAGTTGGATGTGTTAGAAATGGATCCTTGGGGCTGGTTGGAGACCTGTAGCCAATAATAACATTGTAAAACTTCCTGTTTCGTCTCAGAGCAGCTGAGGTTTATTCTTCCCAAGGAGAACTTGCAATCCAGTGTGAGATTCTTCCCTTTCAGCCTTTTAATGTATAGATCATAGTAAAACTAGACATTTAGGATGCTGGTGTGTTCTGATGTGCAACTAGGTCCTCAGAACTGAGTTTCGCAGGGAAGGTGAATTCCATCAAAACCCAAAACCTGCATGAGCCTCATGGAGCAAAAGCCATTGCAAATCCCGCTCTGTCAACTCCAAGAGAAGGAAAAAACATGATAGCAGGTGCTAAATGGAACTACCTGATAGCTTGTGTATCTCATATGTTCTTAGCAGGCTGCTTCTTCCCAGAGGTACCAGAGACTTCATATGTTGAGGAAAATGTTCTGGTGAGAGGTACCCCACAAAATCCTTCCTCACAGCTATCACTAGGAAAGATTGCTTCATGCAGAACACTTCAAGCAGTTTCTTTCTTGCCAACCTATCTGGCATTCACCCTTCCATCTGTTGTCCTCTGCAACCTCCACAACTCAGTGTGGTTTGGTTCTGGAAAGGTCTAAATGGAGTCGCTGTTTCTGAGTTGTTGACTCATAGTGTCCAGAGATCTCCTTCTGATTCAGACTGGAGGGCTGGATCCTCCAAAACCAGCCAGTTCTTGGAGAGTTCTGCACCGATTACCTGGAGCAAAAGCATTTGGAACAATAAACTGGCAGGGCTCTGTATGTCCACATGAATCCAGGGACAAGTTCAAAATTCTGAAGCCCTGCAGGATCCTCCTCTGGGCATAGGCTCAGCCTGACTGGTTTTTGATGGAGCATGTCTCCCTTCATTCTCTTCATGGAGCATGACTCTCTTCAAAGTCAAGCCCATTATTCCATAAACGTTTCAAACGCACTGTTTTAAGCCTTTTGAACCAGGTAAATGCAGTTCATTTTTGCTGTCCAGGGAGACACAGAGAGCCCTCAGCAGTTATCTGTGTTTCAGCACAGAGAATTTGCATTCATTACTCTGCAATACTGCTGGTTTTGGGGAAGCCTGTGTAGCTCATCCTTTGAGCTAGGAATAAAGTCAGACCCATAGCAGCAATGTTCAAAGCATCATCCTGCTTGTGAGTTTTCTGTGAGTGCCCCTTACAGAACAACACAGGGCACTTGCAACTGGCATCTGTGTGGTGAAGCGAGGTTTATTTCAGTTGTGTTGAGCCTGGATGGTCAGGGAGACCCTTGTAGAAATGGTTTCAAAGAGGAGACTGCATCTTACACACTCGAACAGGACCTCTGCAAGCCATTCTGCTGAGTGGAAGGCTCCAAGTATGGGGCAGTGGGTTTTGCATATGCCAAAGAAAATAAAGTTCATCGTTAAGATTCTTGGGTTCAGTTACTTTCATTTCTGTAGTTAAGCTTTAGTCACCTCCAGACTTTAAGAGCTGTAAAAGACCAAAGTCATTTTGAGTTCCCTGGCTACAGCAGTGACTCTGAATGTCTTCAGATCCTCATCAGAGATGGAGCTGTGGTGCTTAAGCTTTGCTGAGCCTGGAGGCAACCACCTTATTGTAACAGGACTGGAACATGCAGGTTAGCAAACATCAGCCTTTGCACCCGCTGTTGCTGGAGGCTCAGGAGAGACTTTGGTTTGGGATGCTGCATTACATCAAAGGATTTGAAAATAAAAGGAAATTCTTTCCCAGTTTTGCTTTTCCATGGACCACTGCAATAGCTGCAGCAGGGAGACCCAGAACTGTAACTGCTGAGCACCAACCTGCCTCTCATTAGGCTCATTAAGTTTCTAACGGAGCAGAGCTTGGTGCAGCTGTCCTACAAACAACCGCAGGGAGAGTTGGCATGTCTGAGGTGGCAGGAAGGAGTGAACACATCACCCACGGGTTGCAACTTGTCAGGCAAGAGAGAGATTTCCCTCCTTAGGGAGTCTGGTGCTGCCTCACAAGGTGCATGGTGGTGGTCATGGGTTTGGGGTTTCTGATGAAAGCAGTCTGCCTTAGCCAGAAGTGTTCCCTTAGGCTATGCAGGGGGAATGGGGAAACATCCCTTGGGATCTGAAAACTCCCCAGGGAGTAACAGAGCAGGGACAAGTTCTGTCATGCCTTCCCCCATAATGGAGCATGTCTGGGGCCCGTTTCTGGACAGCACAAGTTACAGGCTCTGGAATGAAGCATGCCACTTCAGCCTGTGTGCCAGTATTTCAAGATTAAATGTCTTTTTTTCCTGCAGTATTTCTTTTTAATACAGGCCATTGATTTGCTGGAGGACCTGATGGCAGCAAAGACTTTGCCATCCCAGGGTGGAAGCTACCTGGTAGCTCAAACGTGCTTATGCCCTCCCCAGCATCTGCATCCCTGGATAAAGGGGATGGTTGGCTGGGGCTCTTTCCAGCTTGGATATGTCTGTCCTACCTGGGGCAGCTTCAGAGCTCTCAGTCCCTCTGTTTGTCACAGAAAGTGGGTGCTAGAGCAAGCAGTCCTGTGCCTGCAAAGTCGCATCATGTGTGCAGATGTCCCCTGGGATGCTGCAGCCCAGCAACATCCAGCATGGAAGAAAAGGTCACAGCAGTGAGCACTGGAATTGGGATTTGCTGGCAGGGTTGGGTCTTGCTCTCAATGAACAAATCAAGTGATGCTTTAACTGAGACTCTGCAGCCCAACTCAGCTGTCACAAAAGATGTCTTTGGCTTCTCAGTGCCTCTGTTTTTCTTCCCTTGCCTTCCACTTGGGAGCTGGCAGAGAGAAAACCCGATGTGATTTGCATACTCTTTGTCAGGTTTATTTTAGTCTTCCACGTTGATCTTTTGGCTGATCTGGGATATATTCGAATGGTCTCTCATCCTCCTTTAAAGATTTCAAGCTTGATGTCTGTTTCTGGTGCTGCATTTGTTCTTCTCCTATGAATTATCTCACATCTTCACATTTCATTTTATCTCTGGTCCTATAGAGTGTGTATATCTCTCATGTTGGTATCGAACTGTTTGAATGCAGATTTTTATACTGTTGAATTCTTCATATGTTTTTTTCTCCAAATTAAATTTTTATCTCTGCTGTGTCATTTTTTTCTACTATTTTAACAAAATAATGCAGCAGGAATAAAAATGAGGGGAAAAAAACAGCAGCTGGTAGCTTCATACTTTGGTACACAGACTTCTTATCCCAGAGCTCAGGAATTTAAGGACAAAGTAGCTCAGCATTAGGAACCAGGAATGCTCTTGAACTTCAGAAATATTCATTTATTCACCCAGAGCAAGCAGAAAAAATGGCATCTCTGTGCTTGTAAGGTTGCTGTATTGATAAAGCAAGGAGGGGAATGCTAGTTGCATGGCTCTGAAGAGCTAAGATGCAATCCTGCAGGATCCTCTAGTAAGAGAGGATGCTTTGTGGGAATCACAGACTTTTGTGGCTGGGCTGCGCTGTAGCAGAAGATGGAGGGAAGTAAGATGCCTGGAGGTGGCAGGATTTCCTCTTCTTTCTTTGGCTAGATCTGCCGATAGACCAGCATACACTTTTCCACCTGGGGTAAGCTGAATGAGTGTGTAAGAGTCCTCCTTCTATCAAAGTCAAAACATCACTGCTATAAGCATGATTTTTGAGAGTTTTCTCTCTACATCTTTTGAGACCAGGATATACCTGTTGATCCTGTGTACACTGGGAGAAGAGCAAGCACATTTATCCCAAGTAAAGCTTGATGCCAAAGGAGCTTGTTCAACTGTGGCTCCAGGAAACTTTACCCTTACATGGGGTGGTGTGTGGAGCTAGTGCCAGCCTGTGGTGGTGGCTCAGCTTCCAACCCCCTGGCCCTAGGCTGTACCTCTGCCTGATAGCCTTCCCTCCACCAACTCCCCACCAGAATGGCTGGCATTTCCAGTTATCAAAGCCTCCACAGCAAACCTGTGATTTTCCATGCATCTTTTGCTAATCCCTGGTGTGTTTTCCCTGCAGCGTACATACCGAATGCCAAAGGATATCCATGTTGAACCAGAGAAGTTTGCTGCAGAACTGATCAATCGTTTGGAGGAAGTACAAAAGGAACGTGAAGCAGAGGAGAAGTTAGAGGAGCGCCTTAAACGAGTTCGAGCGGTTAGTAACCTCCTTGCCCCCTCTACCAGCCTGGGAGTCTGCCTGTGTACTGTACACCACAGGAAGCTTTCAGCTGCTGTAGAATCAACTGGGGTGACCACTTCCCCTCTCTAACAGCCATAGTCATCACTTGCACAGAGTCTCGTGGAGTCTCCTGTTGCCCCAGGAGCTTCCACAGTGCTGTTCCCTCATATATGCAGGGCTCTGTGAGCTCCAGCACTCCCTCCCTGCTGTTAGGTACCAGCTAGGGCACAGCACTACCCACTTCTGCCACCAATTAAGGGTTGTGGATGCTCTCCATCATCCTTTTGACACCCTTGCTCTCCTGACTTTGTGAGCAATCTCTTCCATGTGAGGATGGGCACTATGTAACAGGGGTTTGCCTTCACCTGTGGGGTTTTTTGTGATCCCTATTTTCCCCACAATTAGCAACCAGATAGCAGGCAATGTTATACTTGGAGATGTTTGTGTGTGCTATCAGGCTGTTTCTGTCCATCAGTGCCTAGCTGATGAGAGATGTTTGCGTCTGCTATCAGGCAAGGATTCTGCCCATCAGTGCCTAGCACATCCCTAGAAAATTTGGAACTGATCAGATGCAGCATCCAGAAATCCTCTCTTGAGCACCCAACCCAGCACCATGTGCTGTGAGCCCTGACACCGCTGGGGCCTTTCAATGTTCGAGGACTCGGTAGGTGAACCAAGGGAAGTGTGGAAGGTCTTTAGCTCCACAACAAGGTCCAAAAGGGAGAGAATGAGGTATTGGTTATGTAGTACTCCCTGTGTGAGACACTCTGTTCAGCACTGCTCACACCATATCTTCTGAGATGATGCATGTCGTTGTTACCTGTACATTTTGTGGTTGGGATACAGAAGAGTTTTCCGAGAACACCACAGTGTTATTGAACATTGTCAATGTCAGTATAGCTACAACCCTGTGTGAAATAATTGTGTGTCTCTGCAGTTAATAGCTGCCATGGCCCTGAGGCAGAGGCTCTGTGGTTAGTAACCCTCTCTGCCTTAAAGCAGAAGTGTTGGTGCCTCTTCTTTCTAGCTCTGTGCTTTCAGAGAGGCTGAGGCTCTCGGGCAGACCCTACAGCCCCATTAGAGTATTTTTAAATGTTCATGTAGCAGGTCTTCAAACAGGAAGGAGCTGTAGGTTTAAGTGTTCATGTTAAATCACATCTGCATTTCAAATGCAGAGAAGTGAGGAACGCAGAAGGCTTGGTAAGGTTCCTTCCAACCCCAAGCATTGTCCAGCAGACTTCTGACACCTCTGCATCCAGCATCAGGCCAGAAAAAGCTGGTGAGATTAGATTAGATTCCTGCTAGATTCTTGTACTCCTGGAATTTCTCTGCCTGGTACCTATTGCTTTCTAGATTAAGCCAATGTAACGGCAGCATTTTCTGGTAACACAATCCTAGAGCGCTCTTCCTCCTCCCATGGCTCAGTTGCAATTGCCACCTGTACTAGACTACATTATCCCAGCCCTCTCCCTCCTTGAAGAAGCTGGCAGTAGCAATACCATAAAATCAGCAAATACCTCTGTGCCAGAGAATAAATTTAAGTCTGTTGAAACACATTTTTGTGTGATTTAATCTATTTTTAATCCTAGGACTCCCACTAACACTATATATTAAGCCGCCTTGCTGTCTCCAGAATGTATTTCATTGACTGGCTGGCATCTGGCATTAGCCATTCAGGAAAAACGCAGAGTAAGCAATTGTAGCTTTTTTAGGTCAGTGCTTAAGGTGCAGGAGCTGCTGGTATCAGCAAGAGGAGAGCTTGAATTCTGATAGGTCGCAGAGCTTTTCTCTACATCCTGAACACCAGGACTGCAGGGTAACCTCTTACTGGGTCTGCATGGCTCACTGCACAGCAGCAGAGGGAAACCACTGGTGTTCCTCACACTGGGCCGTTATCAGCTTAGCAGAGAAGCTGGAAATATTTTGCAAAACCTAGGGAAAAATAACTTTTCACCCCCATGCTGAGCTGCCTGCAGGTTCCCTTTCAAAGCCACATCATGCAGCAACATGGGGAAGAGGCATCTGGTTTAAAGCCAAATGCCTTTTACTGAAAAAAAAAAAAAAAAGTAAGATTTCTGATTTAAGAAAAAAAATCAAATTCTGAATTCATTAATGATTCTGAGCAACGTGGAAGAGGATTAGAGGATATGTGTGTTTCCTTAGTACTGTTTGAGCCACTTCAGTCTTGAGTCCATGCATGGAAGCTGCAGTATTGTATCATACTGATCAGTATCATATCATACAGATCATTCTGTCTGTGTCTAAACTGAGCAAATTGAAAATATGCTAGGGGAAGCAAAACCACTGCTGAGATTCGCTCTGTTTGGATATAAAACGTGGCCTAACTAGAGAAGGAAATAATTTGCATGATGTTCAAAAGCACACTTGTGGTTAGGTGAGCTGTTTTGCCCTAACCACCAGCAGCAGCCTGATGGGTGGGATTGGGATAAGGCATAGCTCATCAGTGCAGGTCTCTCCCTCCTAATTCAAAGGGAAGGGCACCCCCAGCCTTGCTGGAGAGTAAAAATAGCTCAGCAGGCAGTCAGCAAAGTTGAAGCCTGCATCTCTGTGGCTGTAACTGAAGAGGCTTCTGACAATACTGTGTCAACAAAGCACCATCTAGTGGTTATGGCACTGGGGCCTCCCTGCCTGCGAGAGGTTGTGCTGCTGCCAGGCTTTGCCCAGCTCACTGCAGCGAGATGCTGAAACATAGCTCTAGGGCCCATGACACCCCTGTGTCCAGGGAAGCTGAGCCCATGGAGGAAGGCTTCTCAGGACCACAGGTTTCTTTGGTGTAAAAATGCTGCAGTTATTGCCTCTTGCCTTGCCTCTTGGTCTTCTTGTCTTGTGGTCCCTTTCTTCTGCCTGTACTTGCTGCACAGAGGGATGCAGGCTAAGAAGTAGTCACGTACAGCTGGGTGCAGGCAGCTTTGGGAGGGAAGGAAGGCTGCTACTGCGTTGTCAGGCACAGACTGTGATCAGTAATGCAGGGAAGGAGCACCTTGCAGTGTACCAGTGCATATGGCTGAGCCAAAGCTCGACTGTGCTGTGTCCAAAGTCCTGCATTACAATCACAGCCTAGGTTGCCCTGACCTCGTTAGTTTTTTGGTGAAAAGATTCAGCAGAACTGGTATCTGCAGCCTTGACTCAACCCTTTGTGCTGCTCAGGGAGAGAGAGCAGCTTGGAATAGACACCTCAATTCATAGAATCATGGAATACTTTGTGTTGGAAGGGACCCTCAAAGGTCATGTAGTCCACCTCCCTGCAATGAGCAGGGACATCTTCACTAGCTACTGTTTTCTCACTGTTGGGGCTTTCTTACCTGATGCAGGGCTGAGACCCATGCTAGGGGTTGGGAAGCCAGCTGTCCCAGGCCTGCCCGTACACAACCCACCTCAGCAGCACTTGCTCCTACCTGAGGACATGCTTGGGGTCCAGATCTCCTGCTCAGTGACAGAGGTGAGCTGAGCCAAGGCAGAGACAGACAGTGTATCCCTTTCCATCCCTTAACCCACCCTAACCTCATTCTTGGAGCAAAACAAACTACCAGGTCCCAGTTATCAGCAAAATGGCGTTCTAGGGAGCCAGAGGATTTCCCAAATCCCGGGCACTCATTTGGCCAGATCATCCCAGGTTGTCACTCTCATGCCACTCTGCTCCTGTGTGAGACTCCTGCCAGAGCTCTGGGCCCTGAGCAGAAAGGTCACACTGCCATTCCTCAGGGATATGTGCATGGGTCAGGTCTTTCCCTGCACATTAGTTGTTGTTTAAACCTTAGAGTTTTCCACAAAGTACCAGCTCTAAAAGCCTACCAAGTGCTGAGTCTATCAGATTATCAAAACCTGCTCATAAATGCCTACCCGGTGGCAGGGATTTAGTCAGCACATGCTTCATCTTTTCTTGTTCCTAAGCTAGGCTCCCAGGAGCAGCAGTTGGCAGCTGCAGCATTGTTGCTGTAGATGGAAGGTGTCCCTGAAGTTCTTCAAAGCAGTTTGTTAGAAAGTGGTGTGTCTCTTCCAGACATGGGCATCATGTCACAGCCCCATGTTTGGAGTGCCCATGCCTTTGGCATTTGAAAGCCTGACATTGTCCCTGCTTCAGGGTTGAACCCCCAGGTGTGACAACTGGGAGGAGGTCTGTTACTTGCTTTCTTTCTGTGTGGCTGGCAGCTGAAACATTGAAGCTGGTTAGCAAGTGATGGATGATGACATCTGACAGGCAAAGCTAATGGGAGTCAGTGTTTTCCAGCAGATGCATTTATCTGGCAGGACAGAGATATCCTGTGCTGCAAGTGATATCTTTACGTGCCAAAGGAGGAAAAAAGAGCAGGACTAAAGGACTCACTGAAATCCTGCTTATGTAATTAAAAAAAATTAGGAATCCTGGCTTCCAATAAAGAAACTTCATAAATATCTGAGTTTGTGTTGGAGTATGAAGCAGTTTGTCAGCATCAAAACTGTGGCTGTCAGCATGGAGGAGTTTTGTTCTTCCTGGCAAGGACTGAAATTGCTAACACTGTGTCCTAGGCCATTATGAACTACAAGAACAAGCAGTTAGTTCCAACCTGTCTCTTTATTTGTGTGAAATGTTTCACTCCAGCCTGTAGCAGGCTTGGAGGAAATCAATGTTTGATTTTCAAAGCCATTCATGCTGCTGTCAACCTTCAGTTGTTCCATTCCATTACAAGCCCACTGTTGGCTTTACCATGTGAAATAGCCACTGGGGTGAGAAACTCCCCTGGTCCTGACTCCAGAACTGTTTTGCCACATATCCTGAACTTTGGGATTTATCTGGTAGGCTTTGAGGCAGTGCCTTACCAAAGGCTCATAGGGAGCACAGGTACAGTACAGTAAGTTGGGTTTCTGCTGGCGGTGGTTGGTATAGAACCACCGTCAAGGGACATAGGAACTTTTTAGTAAGCTCTGCCCAATCCTACACCTGATTGAGTTGTTACACTTGTCAGAAAGCTGCATCTGTAAACCCTGGTTGTGGTGTGGGGGCTGCCTGACAAAGGTTGCCTCAGTCTCTTTACGTAATGCACGGAGACCCTTGCTAATGGTGGCTCAAAAAGCAGGTACATAGACAGACATGAGCAGCTCTGCTCAGTGGCAGCAAGACTGCACAGGCTTGAATTGAGCATTAGGAAATTCCTTGCAGGAGCATGGCACACTCTGGGACAGGTCTGTGGAGGACTGGTGGGTCTGTCTTGAAGGTTTTCAGGGTCTGGTTGGACTAAGCCAGGCCTGACCCAAGGGCTGGCCACAGTCCTGCTGTGAGTGGGAGGTGGGACTGGGGGACCCTTCCAATACCCTACTGTCATTCTCTGATTGTTCTCATGTTTCTTGCAGGAAGAAGAAGGTGAGGATGCAGATATCTCTTCTGGTCCCTCAGTCATTAGCCACAAGATGCCTTCCGCCCAAGCCTTTCATCACTTTGCTCCTCGTTACTCTGAGATGGGCTGCGCTGGGATGCAGATGAGAGATGCTCATGAAGAAAACCCAGAAAGCATCCTTGATGAACACGTACAGCGTGTGATGAAAACACCAGGCTGCCAGTCTCCAGGACCTGGACGCCACTCTCCCAAGCCACGGTCCCCAGAAAGTGGCCACTTAGGAAAACTGTCAGGGACACTAGGAGCAATTCCTCCAGGGCATGGCAAGCACGCAACAAAATCAGGAATGAAACTGGATACATCTAACTTACACCACCATAAACATGTCTACCACCACATCCATCACCACAGTATGATGAAACCAAAAGAGCAGATTGAGGCCGAGGCCACACAGCGAGTGCAGAACAGCTTTGCTTGGAATGTAGATGCACATAACTATGCAACAAAGACACAAAACTACACTGAAAACTTGGGCATGGCCCCTGTCCCCATGGACTCTTTAGGCTACAGGTGAGTCAAGCAACACCCAACAGGAATCCCAGAGCTGTGACTTCTCTAGGAAGCTCTTTCATAAACAGCTGTAGCATGTCAGTGAAACAGTGTCTGAACCGCATGTTGTTGCAAAAGCTTATGCTGGACATAGTTTGAGAGCCTCCCACTGCTCTTCCCCTTCAGAAATGGGTGTGCCCCCAATAATCCTTGTAGACCACTTTTATCTCTCTGTTCTGGTGCTGAAAGACACCACTCCCTGGGATTTTTAATGGCCTTGGTTGTAAAGTAGGTTTTCTGCTCCTTAAAGCAGTGGAGGTGCTTAGAAATTACAGATGCTGGTCTACTTCCCCATGCATCAGGAGTATTGAAGCATAGGGCTATGTCTCAGGGTCTGGGTAAGAGGCTGATCTCATAAGGTGTTTTGTGAGGACAAAAAAGCCCTCCCTATTGCAGGTCCTAAACCATTCACCAGAAGGGCTCCTTTCTCTTCCTAGCAAAGCAATGGATGCTGCAGTGCTACCCTGGCATCCCTGTCCCAAGGGGATGCTCTCTGTGTTAGGGGACCCTCTACCCAGAAAAAATATCTTGCTGCCTATGGGCTTTTGTCCACTTTCCCTTGGCGACTTGAATTTCTCCATCCCCTCTATGCTGAGGGGAAAGGGCGAAACTCCTTCTCTGCAATGGCAGGTTCTGCTAGGCCTGTTACTGGATGACTGCAAAGGTGAGAATGGGCTGCCTGGGGTAAGGGATAGTGATGGAGCAGCCCCAGGGGAGAGCTATGCCAGTTCCCCAAAGCCATGGGCTAGGAGTGTTGCTTTGCAGTGTACCAGGGGTGGGATAGTTAGTGAAGGTGAGTGGGTGGGTTTGTGATGGGCAGGACCAGCTTTCCAGGCAGAGTGCAGAGGCAGACCAAGCTCCAGCGAGGGAGAAACATTTAAATCTGCCCTGTTTCTATGAGGAAAAGGTTGTTTCAACAGAGCATGAGCTTGGCCATGCTGGGTCAACCCAAAGCCCCATCCTAGACACAGAGCTTGTCTCTAGCATCAGCTACAGCATGTATTTAAGAGAGTTATAAGAAGGCACATTCAGAGCTGTCTTTCCTCTGGCACAAACTCCCAGTTTATGACAGTCCCCCGGTTAGGAACTTCACAAGACAAGAGGTTGCAGTAAAGTTTAGTCTTGCTTGGCATCCAGCAGTCTCTGCAGTGGCTCATTTGGCTCCTTGTTGACCTTGGCTCCTGGTTGACCCCAGCGGAGCTGCTGTCCCTCCAGTCCCTGGCTGCTGTGTCTGTGGTTGATTACAACATGCAGAAAAAGGGGATTTTTTATTTGCACTGAACCTTCTGCTGAGGATTTCATTTGGTACCCACTAGTCCTTGAGTGGGGAGAAGAGAGAGGTTGTCAGTTCATCCTGCCTTTGTAGATCTTCAGCGACCCCTCCCCAGGTTTTTCCCCAGAAAGCCAGCAAAGCTGTCTGAAGGCCTGTGACTCCTCTGTGGTGTTAAGATTATTTTTCCTACAGAAGTAGGGAAGTCCTGTGGAGTACAGCAACTGGATGATTACGACAGTAGGGGTCCCATGAAATTACAGGCTGTGACAAGGACATGCCAGCATGCATGAGTTCTATGTGGCCTTGTGATCATGGGCAGCTCAGCTGGGCATATGGTGGGGTTTCTATAGGAGCCTCTGCTGCAGCCATAAGCATAGCTAAAGTGTTGGCTACTGCCTGGCATCCATCTGGCTACAGTGTTTGAGGTGGCTGGGCTTCCCAGTGCATGGGAGGCCACAGAAGGCAGTCCACCCTCCTAGGATGTGATCTTCCACCATGATGAGAAGCCTTGATTCAGTTTGGGGTGAGAAGCAAATGCTGGGCATAGCAAGTCTGCAGTTTGCAGTATTGGTGAACATGGGGGATGGGAAATGTCCAAGTCTGAATCAGTAGTTTGGCGTGGAGAGACAGCAGCAGATTGCAGCACCAGGATGAATCTCCTGCTCCGAGCAAAGAGCTGAAGGTTTAACACCACCCTTCTTGTGGCAGGAGATCTTGCCATGTTGCCGTGGCTCATTTGGCCTAAGGACAAGCTCCCTTTCCTTGCACGTGGCTGAACAGAGAAGTCTGCTGTGCTTAGATCTAGCCAGTCTTGCTCTTGGGCTCATGGTTAGTTTTTGAGCTATGGTAGCGGCAGGGGGCTGCAGAAGGCAGCCAAGGCCACATCTGCACTGCAGGAGCATCAGACCCTGGCAGGGCTGAATATGTCTGGAGATGGACGTGTCCAACCCCTGCCATGGTCTGCAGTGATTTGGCTTAGGCAAAGCGCTAATGTCTCAAGCTTTGTTCTTGCAGTGGGAAAGCAAGTCTGCTGTCAAAAAGAAATGTTAAGAAGACCGATTCAGGGAAAAGTGATGGTGCCAACTATGAGATGCCAGGATCTCCTGAAGACGTGGAAAGAAACCAGAAGATCCTTCAGTGGATCATAGAAGGAGAGAAGGAGATCAGCAGGCATAAGAAACCAAACCATGGGTAAGGGCGAGCAGAGCAAGGGGTCTTCATGCGGTGGTATTGCATCCCCTGCACAAAGCATGGGTGTCTAGGCTGGCTGGCACTCTGCCATGTTCCTGGAGATCTCAGGAAGACAAGAATCCACCAGGCACAAAGGTTTAAACCCTTTGGAGACTGAGGATTGCTTAGGGGCTATTAGGTCTGGTTTTTTCTGAAGGATAACTTGAGGCCATGGCGGAAGATTGCAGCCCCAGGGAATCTCATGAATTATCTGTGGTTCCAAGGTGGATAACATGGCATGCAGGATTTTCACCTGTATGTAAATACCTGTTACTCTTGCAGGGTGCTGATAGAAATGTAGGAACCTGATGCACTTTAGCCATTGGTCCTGAGTAAGCAGTTTAGCATGGTTCAGGGCTGCCCAGCATTTTGGCTTGCTGGGAGCATCCTCTGGGATGGCCTCACTTGCCTAGAGTGGAGCCAAGGACGTGGCTGTCTCAGGAATCTCTCTTTAGTCAGACACAACTCCCATGGGCACTGATTCTTAATCACAGTCTGGTCAGTCTGGCAAAATACAGCACTTGCTGCATGTTGACGAGAAGGATCCAGGGTCTTGTCCCTTTTGGAACCACTGCACTGGTGGCTGAGTGGTCAAACTGCTAGTGGTTTCTTCTCTTGCTTGATGATAGAGGTCAGGATGAGCTGCACTGCAGGCAGCTGGGGCTGAGTGCCAGGGCTATAGGCAATGCCAGG
Source organism: Forpus xanthops (assembly GCA_032466535.1). NCBI lineage: Eukaryota > Metazoa > Chordata > Aves > Psittaciformes > Psittacidae > Forpus > Forpus xanthops. Next base: position 29,679 of record JASSUY010045226.1, read on the forward strand.
CCACTGTGAAGTCAGGCAGTAGGTTCTGCTTCTGAAGCTGGGGAAGGACAGGCACATCTCTGCAACATCCCCTTCCCTGGATGCCGACCAGCAGGTCATGGAGAGGCTCCCAGCCTGGCAACATCAGCAGCACATAGAAGGGCATCTTCTGGGGGAATGTCACAGATGGTGGAGCTGCCTTTTGCTGGTTTTATTTTTATGTACTGCAGACTCGATGGGGGCCCTTAGACAGATCTGTGGGCTTTGTGTCAGGATTGGGTTGCTCAACCTGATGTCTCAGGACTTGCTCTCCTGAAATCTTCTCTAGAGGTGGATGGTGCTCCCCTTTCCTTCAGAAGCCATGCTGTAAGGAGCTTCCCAGGGGTGCCTGTGTCCAGATGCAAAAGCATTAGGTCTGTTTAGGAGTGACTGTACCTGTGCAAAGCATCTTGTTGATTCATGTAAAACCTTTGTTTGTGTGCAGCTCTTCTGGTGCTAAGAAGCAACTGTCCCATGATATGGTCCGACCCCTCTCCATTGAGCGACCTGTTGCGGTGCATCCGTGGGTCAGTGCCCAGCTCCGAAACGTCGTCCAGCCTTCTCACCCCTTCATCCAAGATCCCACCATGCCACCCAATCCAGCTCCCAACCCTCTCACCCAGCTGGAAGAAGCTCGAAGGAGATTAGAGGAGGAAGAGAAAAGAGCTGGAAAACTCCCCCTTAAACAAAGGTAGGGTCTGATTGTGCATGGTAGGGAAAGGGCTGACTGCTGTGAAGGTGGCAGCTGAAGGAGAAGTCCACATCCTCTGCTGTGGTCTCCAGCTCCTGGCACCATCTGGATCAGAGAAATCTGCATCAGTCCCTCTGACATCATAGTGCAAATGCCAAAACCCACCTTGAGGGCCTGGGTTTATGGATGGAGAGGCTGGAAATGCTCCTGTCAGAGTGGGGAAAGGGCTCCTGAGAGCTTGAGCTGGGCAGGGAGAGCGTGTCTAAAAGGGGCATGGTATGGGAGATCTCTCTCCCCAGTGTTTGCTGACTATCCGCTCATTCACACTCAGGTGATTTCAACAGTTGGTGCAGGAGCAGGGTTTAGCAGAATGCAGCAGATTTAAGTGCAGAAGAGGAATATTTATTTGCTCTTTATCTACATCTCCCACAGACTTCCGGCAAAAGCTTCTCATGGCACCTGGATGAGAGCAGTGCACTGTAGTCCTGCTGCCGCAGCACTGACTCACTGCATGGCTGTACCCAAGTCACTGCATCTTTTTGTGACTCAGCTTAATGCCTGTTGCAGAGCTAATTCTCCTGCTCCTGTGTTTATCTTCCAGGGAACGTTATTTGAAAGGCACACAGCTCTCAGATGAAAAGCATTTGGGAAGTGCTAGATAATTACTGTTAACAGCTGAAAGCACTTTGTCCATTAAAAACCTTTCACAGCTTTATAGCTGTCTTCTGAAAACCTGAAACAGCAGTCTGGCTCCTAGAAACACAAGTGTAATTTAAAAAAAGCTCTTCTAATTGCCTAGCTCAAGTTATTTTTGCTTACAGTGACCATGTAGCAGACTTCTGCATATTTATGTCACAGCAGTGATTGAAAGCCAGGTGAAATTAGAGGGCTCTCCCAAGTCAAGTTAAGCCAAGTTTATTTGATCTACCTTTCAGTTGCTGGAATTGGATCAGGTTATTAGTAGAGTTGTTTATAGTTGTACTGAATTTATGCACCTTCCCCAGAAATATCTAGATGCAGGTACACACTTTGGAGAAAATGACCTGGGTTTTATGCATATGCAGTTAATATTCTCATAGTAATTTGGCATGTGTGGTAAGTGAAGCTTTTGTGGGACCCCCACAGCATTGTGTTAAAGACCATGCAGATCAGTGGGAGAACAGGCTGAGCAGTTCCAGTGCTGGGCTTCTCTGCTTACGCTGCCTCTCTATGAAGTCTGTCTCTTCTCCTGATGATGCAGGGATCCCCCTGACCTGCTTCATGTGTGGAAAACCAAAGAGCTGTGTTTGCCAGCAGGGAATTGTTCATGAAAGGCAGATGTGACCATGCCCAGTAGCAAAGCAAGAATGGATGCAGTGGTACCCAGGGAGCCAAAGATTTGTGGATATTGAGATTTCTCTACTGGATTTTGGAAGGACTGGGTGTTCCAGCTGAAGCAAGCTTGAGCTAGCAGCTTTTCAGAAGGCTGCTGCCATGGTTAGCACAGGAGTCTGCCTGAAAATGGACCCCATCGTTCTTCTGAGAACAAAGGAGAAACGGAGAGGGGAGCTCATGTGAAAACAGTTTATTTCAGTCAGGAGCTTTGAAGATCTCTGGGAAATCAGAACCAGTGTCCCAAGTTTGCCAACAGCCTTGGGGAAGCACAGTGTCAGCGGCAGGAGAGATGGAGGTGTGCCCAGAGGTGTCCTTGAGGCACCAGCTTGAGCTGGCTGTGGGAAGAGAGGGCACCATGCCAGTTTGGTATGGCCAGGCTGAGCCTTCCAGCAGTTGCCCATGTGTCCTCTGGCAGAGCCCTCACCAGCAGTGGCCTTCCCCAGCTCACTGCCCACTGCCCTGGATGGGGTACCAGCAACCCCTTCCCATGCCAACACTGCCCTGCTAGACATAAAGCAGGCACCTGTAGTGTCTGTACTGGGAATCATAGATGTTCTTCCATAAATCACACTTCTTTTGCCAAAAAAGCCTTTTTCTTCCCGTTCCATAGCAAATGGGGAGAATATTGAAGTGAGCCACGTGGCTCACCCCTGTGTAGCAGCAAGGTTGGATTGATGCTGTAACACAGACCTAGTTTCCCTGACATAGCACCACTGGGTTATGTGGCTCAGAAACCAGGACTGAAATGCAGATGCAGTGAGTCAGATAAGTACTGCTGATTCCTTAATGGGTAATATTTTTTGCTTGTGACAAATGGAGCAAAGGAGGTGATCCCAGAAGAGGCAGGGGATGGTACCTGGCTGTGTTTCTGGGTCACACTGCCACCCTGGAGATGGGTGTAGGTGGAAGCTTTAATGAGGCAAGGCTCAGAGACAGTCTGGTGGCCTGTTTGGGTAAGCCATGGTCTCAGGAGATGTCTTAGTGATGATGGGAGAGGAGACAGTTATGTTGTCTCATCTTCCTGAGAGGAGCTCTTGGAAAATTCCATTTTCAGTGATTCTGTATTTGTCAGCCCTGCTTCAGCTTGCTCGAGGTTACAGCACTGCTGGATAGGAGCAATTGATGTCACCTTCATCAAGTTGTGCGAAGCACTTGACACTGGCCTACATGACGTCCTTGTTTCTGAACTGCGCAAGCGTGGATTTAATGGATGAACTACTTGGCAGATAAGGAATTGGCTGGATGCTCACACTCAAATAGTCATGGGCAGTGGCTCTATTTCTAAGTATGGACACAATCAGTGATGAGTGATGTTCCTCAGGGTCAGTACTGGGACCAGTGCTGTTTAACATCTTTGTCAGCAACATGGACAGTGGGATTGAACACACCCTCAGCAAGTTTGGCAGTGACATCAAGCTGTGTGGTGCCATCTGCATGCTGGAGGGAAGGGATGGGATCCAGAGGGACCTTGAAGCTTGAGAGGTGGGACTGTGCAAACACCATGAAGTTCAACCAAGCCAAGTGCATGGTCCTGCACTTGGCTCGGGGCAATCCCTGTGGAGGAGTTGGGGTTGCTGGTTGACAAAAAGCTCAGCATGACCCAGCAGTGTGCACTTGCAGCCCAGAAAGCCAACAAAGATGCTGCAAGAGCTGGAGATCCTTTGCTCTGGAGACAGGCTGAGAGAGCTGGGCTTGTTCAGCCTGGAGAAGAGAAGGCTCTGGGGAGAACTTAGAGCACCTTCCAGTGCCTAAAAGGGCTGACAAGAAAGTTGTAGACAGGTTTTTGACAAGGGCACGTAAGTAACAGGACAACTGGAATGGCTTTAAACTGAAAGAGAGTAGATTTAGATTAGTCATTAGGAAGAATTCTTTCTTGTGAGGGTGCTGAGGCGATGGCACAGGTTGCCCAAGAGAAGCTGTGGTTGCCCCATCCCTGGCAGTGTTCAAGGCCAGGTTGGAAGGGGCTTGAAGCAACCTGGTCTGGCAGGGGGTTGGAAGTGAATGATCCGTAAGACCCCTTCCAACCTAAACTGGGATTTGTGGCATAGTAGGGACATCCAAAAGCCATGGTGTTTGTTTTACCTCTAGCTCTGTGAAGCAATGCAGAGTTTTTAGTCTGGAGCATCATTTCAGGCATCACTTTGGGGCACATCTCTGGTCTGGAAAGAGGTGAGCACTGAAGCTGGGCTGAGCATGTTCAGAAACAGCCTTTCAGGGATGAATTACACATCTGGAGGAGAGGGAGGAAGGAAGCTCCCAGCCACTGGCACCATCCCACTCTTGCTGCTTCTGTGCAGAGCTCAAGGGTGTCTTCTTCACTTCCCCAGGCAAAGGAGAATGGCAGCCCTGGAACCGGCTTTGCTGCCTGCACAGGGTGTGAAGCTGTGTCCCCACGTCCCCAGGCACACAGCAGCTCTCTCTTAGTCATGACTTGTTTCGAGCAGGATTAAGGGAAGCTTAGGGACTTTGAGGTTTTCCAAACCCCTTCAATTAACTTCTGGCTCACAGTGTTCACAGAATTTGCCTGAATTTATGACCCATTTTTCCTTTAAATGGCTCATTTTATTTTATTTTTTTCCCAAGGATGACTCAATTCATCAGTGTTTTTCTAGCTAAAGGGCATCCTGTGCTTTGATATGGGGGTGGGAGAGACTCTGAGAGCTCTGCTGGCACCAGGAGTGGACCCTTGCCTCTCAGGTTACTGCATCTTCTCCCAAGGTCCCCCGGGCAGAGCAGGCAGCAGGAAGGTTGTTCAGTTGAACATTAGTCCTCTCATGCCTATAGAAAGAGATGTAAAGATTATGCTTAGTCTTGGTTTGCAGTGCCAGTGTTTACATGGGCATACCATTAAATGGACGCTCTGCCCGTAATCCAGTATTTAAAGGTTAAGGCCAGAGTCATTTCCAAAGCTGCAATTACCTCATGTGCTTGGCAAATTCTGGTTTTTAGAGCAACTTTCCAGCCATGTAAATACAAAATCATCCTTTTTATCCAGCGTGCTTTTAAAACCATTTCTTAAAAGGTGCCGAATTTGTTTTATGTGACGTCGAAAGGGAAGGCTGCATCTGGCTGAGACCACATGTGCCAACTTACCAGTTTGTGTAGGCTGCTCCAGTGTTTGTGCAGCGTTTTCAGTACCCCAGATGAAAAGCTCTATAGAAGGACAAAGTACTCTGATTTTTATTACAGCTGCTTTCATCTGCCGCTCAAAATGGGGTTAGGACTGGGCTGATGCCTTCGACCCAGTGATGGCAGCGTGTAGCAAATCCCCCGTGTGTGGGCTGAAAGCAGAGAGCAGACCAATATTCTGAGGGTCAGGAGAACATAGCAGATTGAAAGTCATTGAGGTTTCAGGGATGGCAGCAGCCTTGCTACTCTGTGCCAATGGGACAGGCAGCAAAGCCTCCAGGGCATGCCCCACTAGGACCTCCATTCCCTCCAACCTCCATCTCCCATGGGAGAGGTGCCATGGGGAGCTATGAGGAGCAGGGGCAGTGCTGTCTGCACAGCCCTGCGGATGTAGGTCAGCAGAAAGCTATGCCGAGCTATTTTGGCCATGGCAGCAGTAATCCCAAGCAGTCTGAGCAGTGTTTGCATTATCATCCCCAAGCACACTTCCAGCCTTGCATGCTCAGTGCACATCAGGAGTGTGCTGGTGGCGACTTGGGTCTGCTGCCATGGGCCTGGGATGCTTTGTCTTGTGTGGAGCTTACTGATGACTCCCCAGGCTGGCAGTGCTTTGGGAAGCACAGCAACAAAAACCATGTAGGTGGGTTTCTTTGGTGTGAAGGAGCCAAGCTAGAACCTGCACCCACCTTATAGCTGTGGTCTGGCCCTATGCAGCCTTTCCAACAAGTGCCCTCTCCTTCTTCACCAGCCTCAGTGTGCAGCTGTGTGCCAAGAGAGCTGATGGTGGAAGCAAAAGATGTATTACATTTCCTCCAGCCAAATCTGTCACCTCCCGTGGGACCTGACCTGCACCTCTCTCCAGGGCAGCCCCGTTCCCGGATGGGCACCCGTGTCAGTGGTGCTGAGCAGTGTGGGCTCACACTCAGCAGGTCTCTTGTGTTTGTGCATGCCAGGTTGAAGCCCCAAAAGAGACCAGGCAGTGGCACATCCCAGCCATGTGAGAACATCGTGGTCGCCTACTACTTCTGCGGAGAGCCCATCCCCTACCGCACCTTCGTCAAGGGGCGCGTGGTGACACTGGGACAGTTCAAGGAGCTGCTGACCAAGAAAGGGAACTACAGGTAAGGGCTGCTCCCCGTGTGTGCTGTGGTGCCACAGACCATCAGCGACCCTTGGCAGATGCCGTGTTACCCCCACCAAAGTGCAGCAGCATGGTGGAGGGCTCCCATGGGGCATGCTGTGGAGGGGATGTGGCAGCATGGCCAAGGCACCTTGGCTGTTTTAAGAGGCAGGTTACAGGGACAGGGGAGATTGGGTTTTGTAGCAAAAGCATCTTGTATCACAGTTTGCACCTTCAGCAGAAGCTGCTGAGCTGCCCTATGGGGTCCTGGGCTGGTGAGGAGCAGCATCAGCCAGTGCTCAGTGATGCTGTGGGGAGTGCTCTGACTCACAGAGCTGGTTTGGCTCCTCCCAACGTTTCTTCCAGTGGGAATAAGGAGGTTGGATCCTGTGAGAATCCCAGAGCAGCCAGGCATTGAGCATGTAACTCTCCCTTCCAAGTAGGAGCTGCCATGGAAAAGCATGCCTAGCAACCCTTCACCAGCACCAGTGCCTCATCCATTGCTTTGGAGAGAGCTGTGAATGGGCTTGGATTCGTGGCTTGAGCTCCTGAATGTGTTTTTATAGCTCACTCTGCAGGGGCAGAAGTGTGGTCCGGGTTGCCTCCACATTTGGGGGAGCTGCTCCCTATGCACCACGTGTTTTTTATCTCTCTCCCCCATGTTTCTGTTTTTTCAGGTATTACTTTAAGAAGGTGAGTGACGAGTTTGACTGTGGTGTGGTCTTTGAGGAGGTGCGGGAGGATGACACCATCCTGCCCATCTTTGAAGAGAAGATCATCGGGAAGGTGGAAAAGATCGACTAGGCTCCGGGGCTGCCGAGGCGCGAGGACAGGACTGTGAAGGACTCTGGGACCGAAGGAGAAGGCCGAGGGTGGATGCTGGTGGTGCCATTGCCATAGGCACCAGGTGGAGAGCAGCAGCCTGCGCCGGCAGGGACCTGGCCGAGCTCCGGGTTGCCAGTGGATACCGTTTCATGCCTCAAACCTGCCAGTGGGAGCCTGGGCTCCCTCTCCATACCGAATATAAGTGTAATGTAGCATTGTACAGTGCATTAGAAAGTGTAATATGACCTTGTTTACTAAAGCTGCATATTTTTGATATATTGTAATAAAAGGAAAATACTTCCAATGTCACAGTGCTCTTATGTAAATGTAAAACATACAGGTACTGCAGAGCTCACCCAAAGTGGACAGCCACCCATCAGACTCCGTCTGCTCCTCTCTTTCACAGCACCCTGCCCTGGCCCCCAGCATGGATGGGGTAACCCTGCTCCAGAGTGGCTGCGGTCCCAGCTCACCTCAGAACATCACTGAGCCACTTGGACCGAGTCGATCTCTGCCCTCCCGGGCAGTCTCAGCTGCTGCACATGGTAGGATGTTTTTTTTCCTCCTGAGCTTTCTTGCAACTGAGTAAATCCGGAGGGATAGAAGGGTCAGTGCCAGATCTCAGGGCTGGGAGGACCAGCTCAGAGCAGGCTGTGTGCTGGCATCCCACAGCCCATGTGCTCATCCCCACAACAGTGTGCCCCTGGAGAAGGGTTCACTGCAGTTCCACAGAGGGCTGGCACCTATGTTGCTGGTGCAGATGTGCCCAGGCCCACACAGCATATCTGTCCAGCTCTGGATAGGTCACTCTTCTTAGGAGAAACATAGGGGATGGAACTGATTAGACACTAAAGCTGAGGGCAAGAAATGTCTTTTTAGAGTCCTGCATCTTCTTGGCTTCTGTGACTTGGGAGGCAGCATGAGAGCCCTGCAGCCTGTTGTGAGAGCAAGGGGGTGATCAATGCCAGTCTGTGGGGTCATGTAGAGCCAGGGCACCCAGTGGGGCAGCCTGGAAGCCTCCTGGGCTTACTCAGATGCAAGAAAGCTGAGGGCTGCCCTAGTGCTTCAACCACTCTGCCCTTGGCCCTGCCCTGCTCCAGTGCAGCCACTGCTCTCTGCCAGCTCCTTTGAGACCAGCCCTTTTGAAACCAGGGCAGCTCCCAAAGCCAGGGGTCTTCCACATTGACACTTGCCCTGCCCAGCACCGCTCCTGGCATTGGGGCTGCTGGGGACCCTGTAGCACTGTGTCAGGATGCGACTCAGCCCATTGTGTATGTCACCGAGTGCCTTTAAAACACGGTTCTGTGATTTGCCTACACTCTACATGAAGTCCAGCAAAATCCACAATCATTTTCAGCCCAGGAACAGCATTACGAGGGGGTTCCCTCCCTGGTGTTTTGAGTTCTGATGGTTGTGTCTGGTGAGGTTGTGAACATGCCCAGGATTTCCATCTCCCCCTTTTTTCTCAGGGGGTCCCCTGTAAATATGTACAGTGGCCACGTAGTCCCATTCTCCTCTACATTCTCATGCTGACTTGTACAATGATCTTTTCAAAGGTACTTGGATAAAGCGAATAAAACCCCATGTCCCACTGCCTGCTGCTTTCTTCCTTCCCCATGGAACAGACACTGCGGCCCCCAGCATCCGTCTGGGACAGACAGAGGATGGAGCATGATGGCAAAGGGCCTGAGCACATGATGGGGTTGGGGCAGTGATGGGCTCCATGGAGGGGTGGCAGGACAGGTACCGGCCCTAGGGGACTGACATGTTTCCTAAGGAGGAGCAGCCCAGGGTCAGGGAGCAGCGAGCCAAGGGGAGATGGGATGGTGATGGGGCTTGAGGGAATGTTGGGGGGTCCCAGAGGTTGAGAGCCAGGCTGAAGAGAAGCACGTGGAGCCCCATGTTCAGCTGGTGCACGACTGTGGAGCCCAGCCCTGGGGTGGCAGAGCTGCCTGCGAGCTGTGAAATAGGGGCAACACCAGTTGCCCTGTCACCCACACCCTGGCAGCCCAGCAGGAAGGAGACCACCCTGTCACAGCTGTGTTTTCTGCAGCACTGGACACCCTGTGCCATCATAGGGCTGCCAGGACAAGTGCTGCAGCACACATGGGGCTGTGCTGTCTCAGCACCCTGGGGAGGCAGAGCTCCTTGCTGCACCCTCCTCTGCCCATCATCAACCCTGCCCTTTCCCCAAGACTCATGGGTGCTCCCCAAGACTTGCTCCCACAGTGCTGTGCAGCCACAGACACAGACCAGAGCCCTCATGGTTTCCATGTTGTTTATGGCATGCACTGGGGTGGGACAAGGCTCACAGCTCATCCCGGGATACATCTGTCCCTGGTGGACTCTGCTCCTTGGTGCCTGTGCTGTCCTTGGGGGTCATGGGCACCTGGAGAAGGCAGCAGTGAGCCATGGACAGACAGCCCCTGCCTGTCTCCATGGACAGACACAGCCCCTGCCTGTCTCCATGGACAGATACAGCCCCTGCCTGTCTCCATCCCCATCCCACAGCATCTGCCCTCCACCCCGCAGAGCCTGGGGGCACCCCAGGGGTTGGGAAGACCCTGCTCACCGCAGGTGGCTCCTCGGGCAGCATCCCCCCATTTTCCAAGAACTTGGAGAAGGTCTCCACATCGCGGGAGCCCTTGAACTCAACCATCTGCAGCCATGGGGTGGAAAGATGGATGATGATGAGTGACACCATAGCCTGGGCTCTGGCACCGCACCCTCGGGTGCCTTTTACCCACCTTCCTGCCTGGCCCCGCGGGGAAGTAGGTGAGGGTGGGGAAGCCGGTGATGGTGACGTTCTCCATCTCGTTTGCTGTGGCATCCAACTCGGCGATGACAATGTCCTCGTGGTCCTTGTAGCGCTCCCCCAGCTCCTCCCAGGCGGCCGCCATTGCCTGGCAGTGGGAGCACCACGGTGCATCTGTGGGGTGGGCGCAGTGCCGGGGAGCAGACAGGGACACGGCTCTGTTGGGGTCAGGCTGAGGGGGCAGAGGTGGGGCTGGGGCTGCGGCAGGGGACTGAGCCCAGGGGCAGGGCCAGGGGGGCACGGCACTTACAGAACTTGACGAAGACGTTCTTGGTCTCATCAAACGCGACCTTCTCGAAGGTCTGACCCACCAGCACCTTAACAGCCCGCGTGTCCCAGTCCTCGGGCGGCACGGCACTGAGCAGGTGGGGCTGGGGGACAGTCAGGACAGCCGCAGGCAGGGCTGAGCAGTGCCAGGGATGCCCCTGTGCAGCACACCTCTGCTTCCCCTCTGCCACCATCCCAGTTCTGTGCACCTCCACATCAATGGTCCCCTGCTTTCTTCCCCATAACACCCCCCCAACACAAGCCTGGCAACTCAAGCATGAGCAAGCTCACGGCTGGTGTTCACCACACAACTGCCACCATTAGGCTTTGGAGTGACCAGCACCCCTGGTGCTGGATGGCACACCCCTCACCTTCACTTTGCCGTCCAGCACAGCCTGGATGAAGGTGCTTATGGCTGTGCCCGAGAAGGAATCCTGCTCCATGCGGTACTTGCGGTTGTTCTTCATCTTGACCAGGCGCAGGGTGGGGGCATCAGCAGGGGTCATGCCAAAGAAGGCCAGGACATTGGCACCGTACCCAGCCACATCCACCACCACAAACAGCACCTGGGAGACGGGTGGGTGACATAAGGCTGGCATCACCCATGGCCGTTGGGTCCCCACCATGGGACCTGCTCACCTCTCCCCGGAAGGCAGCAGCAGCTGCCTGGAAGCCATCCCGCAGTGCCAGCTGTGCCGATGAGGATTTGTTGAGGAAGAGCAGCATGTGGTGCGGGATCTTGGCACTGAAGATCTGGTTGGAGGTCTATGGAGTACGAGGAGGGTGAGGGCAGGACCTTGGCTCCCATAGGGATGGGTGCAGGGATGGGCTGTACCTCACTGGTGAACTCCATCACCAGCTCCAGGCTGTGTGCGCGGAGCAGCTGGGTGAGCTCGGCCACATCCAGCCCCTGTGCTGGGTCCACGGGGAAGTCCGTCCGCCCCTCATCGAGCTGATGGGGCAGAGAATGGTGAGGGCCATGGTGGGCAGGATACCCACAGCCCCTGCACTCCCTCCTCACCTTCTTGAAGAGGCAGATGGTGTCGCCTGACAGCCCATATGCCTGGAAGAGCTCGGTCGCCTCAGCCACACCGAATGGCACATCCACCATCTCCATGGCCACCTCGTAGAATGCCTGGGCCGCCTCGCCCCCCAGGTCCTATGCAGACACCCATGAGCAGCCATGGCCACATGCACAGCCCCAGTCCATCCTCACCCACCCCAGCCCACCTTGAAGAAGCCGACGACCACCAGGTCCTGGGAGCTGATGAAGGTGCTGGCAGTGTCGGTGTCCTGCAGCAGCGTGGCGCTGGGGCCGGCCCGACGCTGCATCCAGCGCACGATGCCCTTCATGTCCATGTGGCCTGCCATGGAGGCCGTCACCCCAGCCACCCTAACCGGGCTGCCCCCACGCCGTGCCATCAGCCGCCAACCACCCTCCTGCCATCACCCCACACCATCCCCCGCTCACCATCACCACCCTGCCATCCCCATCAGGACACTGACACCCATCTCACCATCACCCCCTGCCACCCATCCCTGCACCCCCATCAGAGCATCTCTCATGACGGTGCCATGCTGTGCTGGAGCCCTACCGGTGTAGTCGATGGGGTGGGTGCGGTTGCCATCACGGAAGAGCTTGAGCGTGGGGTAGGAGGTGATGCCAAACTCATTGGCCAGGGCTGTCTGTGCCGTGGCATCCACCTTGCCCAGCCGTGCCGGGCTGGATTCGTTCCTCAGCGCCGCGGCCGCCTCTGCGAAGGCAGGGGCCAGGAGCTGGCAGTGCCTGCACCAGGGCGCATCTGTGGGCAAGGGCTGGTGGTAGGTCCCCGGGGGGGCTCGGTGGGGTGCCAGGGCATGTAAAGGCTGCCTGAGCACGTTGGGCTCCAGCCTGTGCCCCTGCCCATGTCTCCTGCTCCAGGGTACGTCCCACACCCCAACCATGCGCCTGTGCCCTTTGTCCCACACCCGTTACACATCCCCTGCCCCATGACTCTGCCTGTATCACTGCTCCATGTCCCTGTCCGCATGCCGTGCCTCATACCCTGTCCCGTCACCTCCCATGCCCTGTGTCCCTGCCCACATCCCCATCCTGCGCCCCTTTCTGCACTCACATCCTTGCCTGGTTCTGCCCATACCCCTGCCTGCAGTGGGGCACTTACAGAACTCCACCAGCAGCAGCCGGTGCTCACTCAGGGCACGGGCGAAGTTGCGCTCGTGCAGCACCAGGACGCCATCCTCCTCCCTGAGCTCATCTGAGAGCTTTTCACCCTCCTCCTCCGTCACTGCCTCCCCATCCTTCTCCTCGCCCCCCAGCACTGGTCCCAGCCAGGCCAGCCCCAGCACCAGCAGCCAAACCCGCCGGGCCCTGCAGCCCCGCATGGTGCCCTCACCAAGCCGGTGCCCGGGGCGGGCAGGGCACAGATAAGGGTCCGGGGCGGGTCGTGCCGGTGCCCTGGGGCTCGTGTCCCTCCGCTACTGGCTGCCCGGCGCTGCCGATAAGGCAATGGGACCAGGTGGCCGTTTTCCAGCCACCCATCCCTGCAGCGGGACCCGGCCCCGCCGGCGGCACAGGGACGAGGCACAGGCAGAGCCGGTGGGAGCGCAGACGCACCAGTAAGAGACCAGTCTGTAGGGTTTAATGGCGATGGAAGAGCGCAGCCTCCGGCCGGGCGCTGCCACGAAGGGTCGCGGCGCAGCCTCGGCCATGGGGACGGGCGGGAGCCGGGGGTTAAAAAAAACAGCAATTAAAAATAACTTTGGTTGCGAAGACCGCGAGCGCCCGCTGCCTATGGACCCCCGCTGCCTATGGACCCCCCGAGCCCACACAGCGGCGGTGCCGGAGCGGGGTCCCCCGGACCTGCAGGCACCGCGTCCCCGAGCTGGCACGGGGGGACCCGGGGAGCGGATGGGGGGCTCAGTCCTCCCAGGCCTTCTTTATGCAGAGGCCCCACTCCCAGGAGAGATGCTCCATCTTGTCGTCGTCGGTGACGAGGGAGCGCACCCGGTAGGAGCCCCTCGCCAGCCAGCCCCGCGGCGCCTCCTCTGCCGGTGTCACCACCTCGTACTCCTCGGCCCGCGGCGCGTAGCTGCCCACCATGAAGACATCGCGGTCCACTGGGCGAGAAGGGGACGGGAGGGAGGAATGAGCGGGGCCAGAGTGGCATGAGCCCCCCTCCAGCCCCCCAACCCCACTCACCGGGCCGGCCCCGGCGGTAGGTGAGGTGCAGGCACCGCAGCCCACAGACGATCTCCCTGTTGACCTGCGGGCACAAGGCAGGGGTGCCATGGGTGCTGCCCCACAGCACGGCACACACGACGCTGCCCTGGGACCCCTGGCCTGGGTGGGGTGCACACCCCACTAAAGTCCCATCCCGACCCCCATACCCCAGGATCCGGCCTCTTGATCGGTATTGGGCATTGGGCAGCATATCAAGGGTGGCAGGGACCCCCGAGGGGGGCAGGCACCCTGAGATGGGAGGAACACTCCTCTCAGTGAGACCTCCAGGGAGCACGGGGAAAGGCAGGGACCCCACACGGGCAGAACCCCTGAGAAAAGCAGGCACACTGGGGTGTCAGTGATGGGGACAGCAAGGATTCCCAGGGGACAGGGACCCCCAGAGGGACACAGGCTTTCAGGGTGAGGAGTGGGAGCCAAACACCTCACGGGTATCAGGGATGCCAGGGCAGAAGGGACCCATGGGTGCAGGAGGAACCATGTGCAGCAGGGCCATGTGGGAAAAGGACCCATGGGGAGCAGGGATCCCATGGGAGAGGGACCCCGGGGTGTGAGGCCTGCAGGGCTGTGCCCAGCCCATGGAAACAGGGCACTATGCGCCCACCTCACCTTGAAGGACACCTTCACCCTGTAGTCCACACCTTCCTTCAGCACAAAGGCTCGGCCCCGCAGCACCTCCAGGTCTCCTGTGCAAGGAAATGGCCCGTTCAGCCCGGCTCTCCTTCCTCCTCCTCCTCCTCCCATGGGTGCCCACCACTCACCTGTCAGGTCCATGGTGATGGGGCCCGGTGCCTGCTCGCACATCAGGGTGAGCTTCGTCACCTGCACATTGGGCACGCTAGCATCTACAGATAAGCAGCAGGGTGCAGCCCTTACCCACTGCCATTGGCACCTCTGCTCCCACACAGCCAGGGGACATGAAGGGCCACAGTGCCCATGGTGGAGTGTTAGGAGCCAGCGAGTGCTGGGTGGCCCAGGCAGAGTGCAGGAGAATGGGAGCATCTCAGCCCAGCCCCAGAGTGGCATCAGCACCTTTGGGGTAAGAGCACATTTCAAGGACCCAGCTATTTCCTGGGGTATGGTGCTCCCTGGCTCAGGAGCAGGCCAGAGGATGGGGAAGAAGATGCAGCATGTGCAGATAAAGGCATCCCTTAGTGCAGGCACTGGTCTAATTCACCCTCCTGTATTCCTCAGCCTGTGCCCCCCCAGCTTGCACACACACTCCATCGTGCACACCTCATGCGCCCCACTGGTTTGCACACACCTCACCAGCTTGCAGACACCATCCCCCCAGCTCCCATGCACCCATCAGGAAACATGGCAGGGTGCTGAGTCCACGGAGCCCACAGGCATCTGTGGGGAGCACCCACAGACACCGAGGGCAGCACCAGGCTGGGGTGGCTACCATGGGTGACATGGGGAGTGAAAAGCAGCACGTGGGCACTGACGGCTGTGCCATCCCAGCCTCCCGCGGCTGCTCGCTCCATCTCAGTCATCCCAATGAATTTCTTAGTCCCTTGTAACCGTTCCCATGGAAACTGCGGCGGTGATCCCGTAACCAAGGCAACCGGGGTCCCTGGGCATCATTACCCTGTCTGCAAGGGGATGCCGGGGTCTCTGTGCAGGTGGGGGGCACAGGCAGCACCCACGGGTGATGCCAACCCTCTCTGCTGGGGACGCCCCATGGGTGCTGGGGATGCCTGAGCTCCCTGTGTGCGCTGAGGCTGCGGGACCCAGCGGAGGTGCCGGGGTGCCCAGCCCTGGGGGGCAGCCCCCAGCCTTACCCACGGCCACAGGGATGGTACCCAGCAGTGCCTGCTTGTACTTCCGCAGGCTCTCGTCCCCCGGGTCCAGCTCCTGGATCTCCCGCAGGCTCTTCTTCTCCGGCGTCTTGTACGCCAGGGCCACGTCGGCATCCTCCTCCTCCTCCAGCGATAGCGTCACCCCCTCCTTGTCAGCCATGATGTCTGCGGGGGACAGGCAGTGGCAGTCCCACCGCCCCGGGGACACCCCAGGGACACTCTGGGGACACCCCCACCCCCTGATAAACAGGCACTGGTGGGCAGGGGCAGCTGAGCTGCGATACACCGTGGATGGATGCAGGCAGCCTTTCTGTGGGGCAGCCGTATTGTCCCCCTGCTCTGGGCCATGGGGATGCTGCCAGGCTCCGTGTCCCCAGGCCTGTGGCACAGCTGAGAGCAGAGCTGTTTCCGCCGGCTGCATTTCCGCACGGTCATGGAGCAGGACGTGCCGGTGTCTACGTGGTGCGCGCAGTGCTGGGGGTGCCTGCAGACCACCGCGGCCCGCAAGCGCCCTTCGTGCCTCATCAACCAGAGAGGTCCTTGTCACCCCCTGCAGCCCTGCTGGGCAGCCACCGGCCCCGTCTCCCACACCAAACCCAATCCACCAGCGGCTGCAGGAATAAAGCCAGCTCTGAGGGTAACAGCGCCTGCAGTGGGTGCCAGGCTGCTGGGGGCACAAGGGTGGGGGATGTCCCCATAGCCCGACGCTGCCCTGCCTGCTGCATCGCCCCCCACACCCTGTGACTACAAGCACTGAGCCCCCCAGAAGCCCTGGAAAACCCATCCCTTGGGACACAGCCTTGGTCGGGGCACCGCGCTCAGGCACCGGGCCCCAGTCCGGCTCTGCGCGTCCCCAGGGCAGCGGCAGTGAGCGGGGTACGAAGCGATGGTCCCGCTGCGCCTCTGTGTCCCCAGCGAGATCCCCTGCCCCTCGGCCGTCACGGCAGCGGGAGGCCCCGCCGCGCTGCTCCCACCCGGGGATGTCCCCTCCCCTTGGCTCTCCCAGCCCCGCAGGGGTGTCCGAAGTGTGCGGTGGGCGCTGGGTGCCAAAGGCCGTGCTGCGGGGGAGCCCCCCAATCCCGTACGTGATGCTCCTGTCCCCCCTGGCCCGGGGTGATGCTCTGATGAACACAGCGGGTGCCCGGAGCGATGCTCACCCGCTGCGGACCAGGGGTGATGCTCCCCCCCGCCGCCGCCGCCCCCGGGGTACCCGG
>JASSUY010045230.1:0-16874 GCA_032466535.1 Forpus xanthops
GCATTCACAGCTTCCCTGGGCAACCCATTCCAGTGCCTCACCACCCTTACACTAAAGAATTTCTTCCTCATATCCAACCTAAACTTTCCCTGTTTAAGTTTGAACCCATTACCCCTTGTCCTATCACTACAGTCCCTCATGAAGAGCCCCTCCCCACCATCCCTATAGGCCCCTTTCAGATACTGAAAGGCCGCTATGAGGTCTCCACGCAACCTTCTCTTCTCCAGGCTGAACAGCTCCAACTCTATCATCCATTCCCCTTTGTCTTGTCACTACATCTCTTTGTCAGAAGTCTCTCTCCAGCTATCTTGTAGGCCCCCTTTAGGCACTAGAAGCTGCTCTAAAGTCTCTCTAGAGCCTTTTCTTCTCCAGGCTGAACCAGCCTAAGACACTCAGCCTGTCTTCAGGCAAGGGTGTTCCAGCGCTCTGATCATCTTCGTGACTCTCCTCTGGACTTGCTCCAACATGTCCATGTCCCTCTTGTGTTGGGGGCCTTAGAGCCTAATGTAGTTCTTCAGGTGGTGTCTCACAAGAGCAGAGAGGTAGGACCACCTCCTTCAACCTGCTGGTCAGGTTTCTTTTGATGCACCCAGCACCAAAAGCCATTTCTGGGCTGCGAGTGCACGCTCCTAGGTCATGTTGAGTTTCTCATCAACCAATAATCCTGGATCCTTCTCTGGGCTGCTGTCAATCCAGTCTGTGCCCAGCCTGTATTTGTGCTCAGGATTGGTCCCAGTCCAGGTGTAGGACCTTGCACTTGGCCTTGTTGAACTTGATGAAATTTGCATGAACTCACCTTTCAGGCCTGTCCAGCTCCCTTTGGGTATCACCTGAGTGACATGTTTAAATATTTTTTTTATAACCCTAGACTTAGCTAAGCTTTCCCTCCTTCTTCAATTTAGTGTTCCAGGAAGCATCTCATAAAACAAAATTCCTTTGGATTTTCCCTGATTTTCACTCAATTTCTGAAGTAAAAATATAGGGAAACTAAATTAACATAACTTTCACTATCTTACAAAACATTTTTAAATTATGCCACACCTTAGTTTTAACTAAAATTTTCCAAATAGATTCCCACATTATTGTTTTGTCAAGTGTAGAATCTACATAAGGAAATGATACATTCACTGCAGAAACAAAAGCAGACATATTTTTTTCCTTGATGCATCAAGCAAAAGACTTTTACTACCATTTGAATAAATGTTTAGTAAAGCATAAAGAATAAAGTGTTTCCAAATCAAAATATTGAAAAAGGAGCTTCTGTACTACCTGAAGATAAATTGGATAATCCCAGTAACACATGTTTTGGAGCTATTACCTCTCAGGAAGGAAGGGATGGGACCTATTCCAATGACATTAATGTACTGATGGTTGAGAAATGTAAAAGAATTCAGCATTATGAGATTCTTTCAGAAACACAAACATCGTTTGCCAAAACAAGTGTCCATCTTATAAACAGAACTTTGCTCTGACATCCAGTTAGTAGAGAGGCTCTGAATGGTTTGAAAGTTCAGTTAGCTGAAACAGCTTTAAAAATATGTACAGGATGATCCTATTACAAATCGACTCTACATGTGCTATATATTTCCTCAAATTAAGCAACTTTTTTGTGAGTCATGAGGAGGATTATCTACAGTCTCTTTGGAAACTTTTGTCTGTTCAGGAATTGCTATAAACTTCATGATATAATTGCACCTCCCTTTTGGTCTGTGGTTATTATCCACTTCATCTAGATTAGTTTTATGCACAGAAATGAGTAAGAAGTGGATAAACACAGCAAAACCTGTGCATATACTAGTAAATAACTCAGGTCAGCTATTCTCCCATGTACTTTTCTTGAAAGAGTGAATTAGTAAGTTTTAGGTACGTTTCAACAAGGTAATTTTCAGGACCTGAGGTCAAAACTGGGCATTCCTCCCACTTAAAATGTCTAAAGTAACTGTGTCTGAGCTAGTCACCCTAGACTGCCTCTGTAATTAACACACAGGAAATATAAACCTCAAAAGGTGAATCATCTGACATGTAAAAATACTGTGACAGATGCAATGAGTAGTTCTCTGGAAGGGAATAATTTTCTCCATTAACTCAATAAAGACCAAGAAACAGCTGAAACCCAGAAGCTGACCATTGAAAAATGTCATTTGGAGAATACTGCTGATGGTTTTAGGATTGCTGAATCCTGAAGTAGAATTGAGTCTTCCTTGAGTAAGATTCTGCTTTGGACACCTTTCTTCCCCTCTGAACTCTCCTCTCCATACCAGTAACTGAGCCTCTAGGAAGGTCTTCAGAAGCAGAAGTTGCTCTTTACCAGTCAGAGAAGGAGAAAGTGATCCTGTGATTACAGAGTTGCACTGTACTGAAGAAGCAGATTTTCTGCAGCTTTGACCTAAAAATTCATTTCAGCTTTCAGCAGCCTTGGAAAGTCAGTTTTCATAGTTGAAAAGTAATGGGAGTGTGAACTATTTTTACTTTCCTGTCTTGCACAGGTGATATAGATTGTAAAGGTATTCAAGAAATACTTTTTTTAATTGAACTGAAAAAGCCAAGTTTTTCTCTTTGTTATCTTTTTTTTTTTTTTTTTTTATTACCTTTATTAATGTTGTTCTTGGTTGTTGGTTTTGTTAAAAAACCTAAACAGCAGAAACTGGATTTCTGCTCATTTTCAAAACTCCTCATTCTGTCTAAATCAAACCCTTACAGTAAAACATGATTACTGTGTATGAAAATGTAAGACCTAATTTTGTATTGCCTTAACCCTAAATACGAGGGTTGTCATAATAAGTTCATCCCCGTGAACCTGCTTAGTTATCAAGAGCTGCAGTGCCAGTCTCAGATGCACTCTTTTCATAACCCACATTAATCTCAGCAGTAGTGCCAAATTAATGCTTTTATTTGAACATTTTCACATTCCCACCCTATCCTCACATAGTCTGTATATCTCACAGTCTGCATTTGATCTGAATAAATAAAATGGACTGCTGAGTGTTCTTACTGGGATGGGATGTCTCAGATTCATTCCACATGGTGTTGTTTGCTTTTTCATTTCTTTTTTTTTTCCCCCATTTGCTATTGTGAGTCTTTTGAAGTTTACAAACCAAGTTCTTCTCTCATTTATACAATTGCAATAAAATTAAATAAAATTGGTGTAAGCTAGGATAGGACTTGGACCTGTTCCTACCACTTGCTGAAAGTTGTATTCTCCTTTCTAGACAGGTATCTTAGCTGCTGGCTTCATTGTCCTGTTTCTTTTAATTTTAGCTCTAAGAATGTGCAAGGATAAGCATTTTTGATAACATGCCATGGATTCTGGAGTTTCTTTAATAAAAATAACCCAGCATGTGCCTGCCACAGATTTCAGGGTCTGCATATTGCCTGCTCAAAATAAAGCAACTTCTCTCCACACTTCATTTTGAGTAGAGATGGACAAATATAGAATTAAAGATTAGCCACAGGGGTCCTACAAGTGCCTGCAAAATTCAACAAATATACAAATTTTGTAATTTTTTAAGGCAATTTTTAATATTTTTCTTATTCTGGTAGTTCAAGTGGTTGGCAGGAACATAGTTATTTCTACTTAGAAAATTGGCTTAACGAAAAATCATGAGTAGTCAGGCTAGTCAACCTATGAAACTGCTGTATTCACAGTACAGTAAAAAGGCATAACTTCAGAAATCACACAGTTCTTTCAGCACTACAACATGCTTGTGAGACCTTCTGTGTCTACTTACAGTACTTACAGGGGTAAGTTCACCTCATTTCAAATGTGTTCCTAGCCAATCATCTCAAGGCTTAGGAAATGTGGATTCAAATAGAAATAGGGACAGAGAGAACAGCTTCAATTAAAACCAGGATAGGGTGAAAGAGGAAAAAAAAAAAAAAAAAGAAATTTAATATGATAGAGAATTTAAAAACTGAGAGGTTTAGGTATCAGTGAGGCATCAGGTTCACTTACAACTTCATTCATTGCTGTGATGATCAAGCAGCCTGCTGTCATGGGTTCAAACCACGACACCTGCTTACAAAATGAAGTACTGGGAAAAAGTCCCTGAACCCTAAATGAAATTTCTAACCAAACTATAGCAATTCATTTTTAGAGAGCAAGGCTCAGCTCAGACATTGCTTTCAGCTTGTTTCTGATCAAATGCAGTCTTTAAAAACCTAAAAATGCATTTTATCACCTATCATATTATATACTTCCATAGCTCTCCATGATGTCCAAAACATTATGTATCACTTGAAGATAGGCTGTAGTGCAAGTTTTGCTCAAAATGTTGCCTGATTTTGACTAAGGCCTGAATCCTAAGCTAATGAACACTTAACACTGTTTTCACATTTATGATCACCACTTTGAACAGACAGAATTCCTAATGATTTTACAGGGAGAGTTGTTCATTTTGAATCTTGACTTATGAATGCAGCCTGGTTTTAATCAGCTCATAGAGTAGCTGAATCTGAGTTACTACTTTCAGCTGGAGACAAATGTTCTTCATTCAGTAAAATTTCTTTTGAAATATTAGAGTTTGCCTGAGCAAAGGTTAAGGGAAAAATTAAAAGAGTATTCAAAGAAACAAGTATCACTCAGATGATCAATAAACTTTCCAGTCAGGAAAGCTTATGGAATGCCTACTACTGCCAGTGCTGTCGCTGCAGTATACAGGGTGGATTTGCTAATGTACTCAGTAATTATTTTTCTAAACAGATATGGCTGGAAACAGGGATATAATACTGTTGAAAAAATGAGAAACATCTCCTGAAGTAACTACTACAATTAAGAATCGCTACTTCACATGATCATCTGATCAGAGCTACTACAATTTAGGTTCTTTCAATGCCCTTTTTATCTGCTCCTAACACAGGTTGAGACTAAATCAGTGATGCATTCCCCATTCATAGAATCATAGAGTAGTTTGGGTTGGAAGAGACCTAAAAGATCACCTTGTCCCAACCCAGTTCCATATACTTTGAACTTGACATGACTGCCAGACTCCCCTATCCCCCTACGAGCTCAAGGCCAGATTTAGTAATGAAATAATTTGGATTTCAGCAGAAACATGTCTGAAAAAACTCATAGGCAGCTCTGAGCAGCTATATCTTAATAAAATTTGGGGAATAAATTTGAGCTTTGGAGATTTTCCTAACTCACTTTTTTCTCATAATCTTTTTTCTTTCAGTAATTTGGATTCTTCTGGAAATTATCTCTCAAGAAAGAAGAACAGCTTCTGCTCTCCACCATTGAACCTTTTCGATTTCTTACATTGTGTGTTTTTTCCAGCTACTATAATTTGTTTTGTAGTTATTCAAACACAGGCTACGTGCTTGATTAGAGATATTTGGGTTTGGTAATGCGTTTATTTATTAAATATTGCAAAAATCTGCATGAGAACATAGGAGAACAAATGAGTTACCGTATGAGAAGCTCCCTCTGCTGTCAAAGGAGAGTATCAGTACTGGTAGGCTTGCTGTTAATGCTTCAAACATTACCAGGAATAGGCAATATCACAATCCATTAAGTGTGTTTCTAACTTTACTGGCTAGGTACGCGGTCTCCAAGGGCAAGATCTCAGATCTTACCTTTAGTCTGGATGAAACTTAATATCTGAATTTAAACATTTCCTCTGGAGCATTCAACTTTATTAAAAGAGATAAAATAAAACTGGCTTAGTTCTTACGCTGTAAATTGTACTGCTAATCTGTTTCAGATATAGTATAAGCCATCAGCAGCTGGCTGGAAGCCCTCAGAATCAGGACAAGTTGTTCTCTTGGAATTGGTGGATTTGCACTGGACTGTTGTTGGGTAAAGTTTATGTCACTTTTTATTCCTGTTGTTTGCTTTCAACAAACACTCCAAGCAAAAAGAAACCTTATGTCCTGTAAAAAAGATGAAAGTAAAGAATGGAACAATACTTACACATATGAAATTATTTTTGATGGCAGAAAGTAGGTGAGTTTAGCAGAGCTAGGATATCATCCAGGGAACTCTGCAAGAACTATGATATTCTGCTGCTTGCTGATGAATGCATATCTTTGATTCTCCAGACGTTCACTTTTGCGCATCATACTGAAACCATATTAGCATTGGCTCTGACCTGCAAAAATGTGATCATAAATGTTCATGTACCAGGCGCCACTTGTATTTGCTTTGATAATGTTCATAAATTCTTTTATTCACCCTTTGAGAGCTGTTGTAGAAGTAAATGTTTGTTCACAAGAGTATTTCCAGAATGTGAAAATGTGGCGAACAACCACGCAAACAGATATGTGTGTGAATATTTGAACAGCAGGTTTGCTTTAAAGTCCTCCTGGTCTTAAGGATCTGAATGACAGAGAATATAGTACCTTCAATAAAAAAAAGACAGAAATAACACCCTTCCCCCAAAAAAGAAAAAAAATTCCAAAACCAAGCAAAATTTGGAGATTCCCCAAATCAGAGCAGTTTCTTATAACTTTGCTATACCATACAGAACTCTAATCTCATTTTAATTAAAATTCCTTTAACAAAAGGCTAAGTGAAATCATTATTATGCTAACAGAAAAGGCCTTTTGAATTATGGGATGATCAATATACAGCAGAACCCTCTGCTGCTTCACTCCAAGCTTAATGCTCTAAGTTCTGTAGTAGATCCGGGCACCTTTTAACAATTTTCTCTTTTTGAGTTTATGACTTGTTGGTGTAAGGATCTGGAAACCTCTTAAATGCTTATACTTTTTTTAGTCTGGTGATTATTTTTCAATGTCAACAAATAGTATTGAAACCTCCACAGGTTTATGAAAGTTTTGAATTCAGGTCTTTTATTTCCATGGAAGTGCTCTGACTGCATAAATGCCAACACTGCAAACATGCAGCAGATCCGAAGAGTTATGCTTCTAGCATGCCTTGCAATATCATGCTACCATCAAGCATTTTGTTAGGGATGTGGCTGGAGACAGACCTGTATGTACTTAGCTCATTGAATATACTGTTGAAGACATTCACTAACACAGATTTAGACTACTGAGGAGGTGCTAAAATTCACCAATGTTTATGCCTAAATGAATACTTCCCTGGAAGGCTGAATACTTCCATAGAAGGTGTCCTATGATAGATCTTTTTAAATGTAGACAAAGCCTCTTTCATCAAGTAAATCTTCCACAGAGCCATAGCACTGAAATACCTAGTCTGCTTTGGCTGATGTATCTGGAAAATGGGGACAGTTCCCAGCCAAAATAACCAGTCTGTCTGCTCTGCAGCCAAGAACTAGGTATTATGAGATCTGTAGTTCCAAAACTAGAGTTTTCAGTATTTTAGCTAAGAGTAAGCCTCACTCCAGATGGGGGGGGGGAGTAGATCCTGACCCTGCAGATGAGTTCCCCTATTACAAGCAAGACACTCCTGGTTGACCTTTTGATGTCAGAGCTTTCAAAGGTCCATCTGTAGATGGGAATGGGGCTGTTCCCTTGGCAAGAAAACAGGTTTTTGGAGTTTCTCTTTGTGCACTGTAACACTGGTCTTATTGTCCCTTCAAATTCCACTGAACCGAATGCCAATTCCACAGATCAAGCCACCCATCTCATTATTTAACTCTTATTTTCATGTGGTTCTCAAACACATCTTGTTCAAATGTCTGGTTCAGTGCACAATTTTTAGAAGAGGCTATGTGTCAACTCACACTTCTAACCAACATGACAATAATTGGATATATATTAAAGCCCTGCTTTATTACAGCTGTTTATCTCTGATTCATTAAAGTAGTAAATCAAACAGGAGACTTATCTAAGTCAAGACAAGATTTGTGTCTGTTAGAGCAAAGCCACAGGCCAGAACCTCAGCAAAAAAGCATCAAATTGAAATAGTTAGAGTAAGCTGCACTTTTCATGGTTATGTGCAATTACATGCAGATTTAGCTTCTTTGAAAGAATCTGACAGGAGAAAATTGAAATTAAAAGTTTCTGGTAGACCAATAAATCTTGTTTTCCATGACTCACATGTCTGTATCCTGGCCAAAAATAAAGTCAGATATTTTATCTGTGCTTGCACATATGACTAGAAATACAAAATCAGACTCAAAAAAAAAAAGGGGGGGGCAGGGATAAATATGAAATTTAATAATATTATTTGAATATAAATTTTCTGCTAATTTTGTGTATTCATTGCATAAGACATTCCAGCACTTTCATGAGAAAATTCAGGCAAAAATTAGGAGCATACAGGATGGATTATAAGACATTGATACTACAGTCAGAGATTTTGAGAAGGATTATTT
Organism: Forpus xanthops; assembly: GCA_032466535.1. Taxonomy (NCBI): domain Eukaryota; kingdom Metazoa; phylum Chordata; class Aves; order Psittaciformes; family Psittacidae; genus Forpus; species Forpus xanthops. Next base: position 8,241 of record JASSUY010045230.1, read on the forward strand.
TTCTCTGTCAATAATTATTCTTGAACATTTCACTGCAAATGAATGTTTGCTGTGAATTAATGTTTCAATAAATAAATAGTCTCTTTTTCCCCAGGTTCTTTCATCACCTGAAACTGTACTGCTTTGGTTTGTATAGAGCTAATTCCATAAATACTATGCAAAAGCTTCACTTCTTACAAACCATTCTCTTTATAGCCAAAAGGAGAAATGGATCTAGAGCAGAAGGTGAAACCTGATTTATCAGGTATATTCAACATAAGCTACACAAATCAGAAATAATTTTGGAAAAAGAAAAAAAAAGAAAAAGTCCTTTATGAGGAGTAAAACTGGGGAAGAATTCCTACTTTACAGAGGATTTTGTAAGGCCCTGTACAAGGTAATTATTGTAGTTCACTCTGGTAATTATTAGGCTGCTAGTTCAGGTTCAGCAGTTCAGCCCTTAGAGGTGTTTGTCTCTCTCAATTGATTACACAGCATTGGATCCTGACACAGTTACCTTTAAGTGTAGGTAACTGTTAGGCTAGTGGTGTTTAGTACATAATGAATAAATATAATTTTAATAATAACTTTAATAAAAACTTCGGGTTTATATGTGGTCAATTATATTCTTACAGGCAATGGTTATCTTTTAATTTTGACTGTGAGAAACTTCACCCAAGGCTCCAATTGAGCTGCTAGAAACTGGGTTCTGCAATGTGTATCGACTTTTACACTTCTCCGAGTCTTAGATCCTGGCAATTTTTTTTTTAGCCTTTTTTCTCTTTTTTTAGCTTTTTTTTTCTTCTTTTTTCCTTTAATCTTTTTTTTTTTTTTGGGGGGGGGTGTTTTTTTTTTTTTTTTTTTGACTATGATGTGATGTATAGTGTTACTGCACATTAAGCTTTTAGCTGACCATGGTGGTACCTCTAGGTTGAATCTTGGTGAGCTCATAGTGAGGCATCTCGCAGTAAAGATAAAACTTGTAGCAAAATCCCCTCTGTAATAGCAGAAGGGCCACTACCAGTGAAGACTAAATGAATCTTAACATGGAGCATTTTCCAGTTCAGACTATTGTAAGTCTGGGTTGTTAATCTCTGATGTCTGCAGTTTTATCTTTATTTCAGCTTCTGATGTGTAAATGATAAATTTGATAGGATAATTTTCTGCAGCTTCCATCTGTTTTCTTAATGGTAATGATAGTTTCCTGTCATATTCCCTTCAGCATTTCATAATTCCAAATTTCCACATAATGTATTCCACATAGCTGATACTTCAGAGGTCTTTGTCGTCTTTGGCTGTGCAAAGTTTTAGCTTCCAGGCCTTCTAGAATGGAATCAGCAGCTTTGTGAGATCTTGAATATTTTGTCAATTCAGATGGTCATCCTCTTAAGCACCTAATATAGAGAATGAATAGTTGTCAGCCCAGTTATTTAGTTGTGATCCTAGGGTTCAGAGTAACATTAATTATGTTTTCTCTTCTTTGATGTGAGTTTAGAACTTTGTACATGTTTTATTTTTGCTCCAAATTCTTCATTTCACATAAGAAAAATGCAGGTAGTCCTTGAGATTAAATGCTTTTAAATTCCATTTTAAGTTTGTAATACAGATCTATGACCTGATTAAACAGTACTCTTGTTCAGTGACGTGACAATTACTAGTTTGTGATGTACTGTCAGATTTCAAGGTCTGAAATGTTTTTCAGTTCCCTTCACAAATAGTTCTCAGTTGCTGTAACCAGTTGCAATCAAAGCATAACTTTATATATAGCAGAAAATTAGTATAACATCCTAGATGAGTTTTCTTAAGTGTCTAACAACAGTTGTGTGGTCTCTGTTAGAGGATGGCTTAGTATTTGTGTCCCATTGTTGTCATCACCCTGCCATCTTCCCAAAAGGAATGTACCAGTTTTGCTTAATTTCAAGGAAAAACACCTACTCCTCACTGAGTAAGGAATAAGCTCAAGTCTGTGTTCATATGACTTTGAAAACAGCATCTATATTTTGTTGAAGTAACTTAAAATAGATGTGTTAAGTGAGTGGAGTTGGGCCATTCTGTGAAGTAATAGGTTAGAATCAAGTTGATGTTGGTACCAGACACTGGACACCTGGTAGTTGGCAATACTACAGAATGTCTGCTGTCCTGTTTTCCTTCTAACTTTCTGTTCTCTTTTAAGTTGTCTGAGGTTCATTGTTCTGCTCATTAAGACAGCAGAGTTGGTTTAGTGTGGCAGAGAATAGTCAAGTCACAGCTTTCAGGCAGAGCTTCTCTTTGAAGGTTGCTTGGTCTAGTTCAGTAGAAGCTCTAGTTCTTCTTGTCCGCTTCAAAAACCTGTATGCAGTGGGGTCCAGAAACAGAGGACACAGCACATCTTAATTTGAAAACAGCCACTGTTGAAATATTGTTTCTTAATATCATAAAAATACAATTAAAAGGAAATAGAGTAATTGCACAGTATCAGCTTCCACAGTTTAGTTCACAGTTGGCCATCTCAGAGTTCAGATACAGTGCAGGGAGTAGTCATGTCTCTTATGTCATCTGGAGATCCTCCATCAAGCAGGAATACTTTGTTCTGGTTCCCAGAGTTGAGCAGGCTGTTCTGCTTCCAGGCGGCTGCGAACACTACCACTGATATTCATGCATTGGGTGTCTCTGTATGTGAAAGTTTGTCTTCGCAGTGGAAATGTTTCTAGATATTTGCTTCCTGTTTTGCCTTCTTTTTGTCTATAGTGGGGTAGTTCCACCATTTCCTCTTTGTTTTTGGATGCTGTGATGTCTTGGCTGTCCCCTTCAGTCTTTGTTTTTGGGTTGATCTGTTGTATGTTGCTATTACCTTACTGTGTCCTTACTGTGTTGGTCCAGTGCTGATTGCTGTGAATTAGAGTAGAACACAAGTGGAAACTTTTTCTAATTGTGCATCTCTGCAGTTAGTGTGTTTCCTAGAGGGTCTCATCACCTTACTACTTTTTTTTTTTTTTTTTCTTTTCCCCCATGATGTACCACTGTCCTTTATACAGCTGTGTCACTTATAGCTTCAGACTGTGGACTAATTCTTGTCCTGTTGTCTTGGGCAGCACTTTCCTCCAGTCCAAGCTCAGTTCCCTTTCTTGGTACTCTTCAGCTTATGTATCAGCAGACTTAGAAGAAAAAGGTTCATGAAGAAGTACATTTTCTGTTTCTAAAATTACTTTCCTTGTGCTCGATTTTTTTATTTAAGACCTTTCCCAAAGCTGCTGTTTCTGGGTGACATCTTTGTGTACACTGAGATGTTGTTATCCTGTTTGCTAGAAATACTGCATATTTTGCTAGGTGACAGGGTGTAGATCCTGTTGCACTCTTGACAGATAGGTTGCCTTCATACAGGCTGCACAAATAATTTTTGATCAGGTTCCGGTCACAGTCCTTTTACTCTTCTGTCAGCACAACTTTTTAAAGCCTCTCTGACTTGGAACAGTTGTCTTGGAATTGCAGAAATAATTTCTTGTGGAAGGTCCTCTGGCAGTGGTCATTTGGATTTTGAGGAGTGACTGGTGAATAAAATGATTTTTGGGATTTATGCTTCTGAAAGCTAGTTGAAGGAAATGTTGGCATGACAGCTGTAATTCTGGAGAAGCTGCATCTCATCTCGGCTACAATGTCAGAAAGTGCTGCACCATACCCCTTTGTGTTATGCAGCACTTTTTAGCTATCTAACCTGTGTGATGACTTTTTTCTTCAGTATAATGCAGAACGAATGAAGTGGGAAGTATTTTATATGCTGATTTCTGATGTAGTTTCTCCTTTTACTACGAAAATAATATTACAATAACCTTGAAAACATTTTGGTTTGTTTTTTTTTTTTTTTTTTAAAGATAAGGCAGCTAAACATCCTAAATGGAAGTGAAAATAGTGTTAACTGGGTAATGCAAAATTACTATAACTTACATTGAAGCAAGTGCATATAATGGAAACTAGGTATCACTCAGCTTTTTACTGTGTAACCTTATAAATATGAGAAAGGTTTTACTAATGTTATTAAATGCAGAATATAAGTTAAGTTGGGTTTGTGGTACAGTTTAGATTAATAGATTAGGTTTAGGACTTGATGTCTCTTTAGGATCATAGCCAGCACTACAAATCTTCAGCATGTTAATGGAGATGCAGTGTTTCTCTGTGTTCCACTCTCAATCTTCCTATTCAGTGCCAAGAATATGGCAGGATTAAATGACTGTTTTGCTTTTTAGAAGGGTGTTCAATTGAAAAACCTTCTGCTGACAGCTCTTAAAGGATGTGAGATGGTAAAACCTTTCTGTAGTACTCCATAATAGAAGATGAAAATCAGTGATTTCTCAGTGAAAAATTACTTCCCACTCTGAGTTCAGCACTTACTCAGCTAATATCCAGGGAAGTTCTATGTCCTGGATCTTTTCATTGGCATCCACTGCTTCATTAAAACTGTGGACACTCTAGTCTGGTCTCTTTAGGGTAGTCTCTGACTCATGCTGTCCTTGGCAGGAAGGGCAGTTTTGAAACTGTATACATTCAGTACCGTTCTCAGTACTTGTTAAGAGTAATATGTAATATTAAGTTGCTTCAAGACAGACTGCTTTCTGACTCTCACAGGACATACTGTAATTATATAGACACTAACTCAGTCTAGATTTGGCTTTCCTGCTATTAATCTTTTCTTGGCACTATGAGTGCATCTTTCTTACTGCTGACTTCAGCAATGACTGTGATGTAGCGCTAGCAACAGTAATTGTTCTGTTTGTAGTGAGAGTAGTATAGCAAGCTTTAGTTCAACTTGTATGTTGCATATTGCCTCACTGAATGCTTAATGATTCTGGTACTGTATTGCCTAGTAAAAGTTATTAAAATGGAACTGATCACAAAAAAATCGTCATGGTACTTCTGCTTGTACAAGAAAAAATCGTGAAAGCTCTTAGAGTTTTTAATCTCCCAGAAATTTGAAATGGCCTCTCTGTGTTTATACCAAGTTTAATGCCCTTTAAAGATGAATGGCAGGAATTGAAAATAATATTTTAGATGAGATTTCATCAACGCCTTGCATGAGAGCGCTTATGTTACCCTCTCTTAATTAGATGCATTTTGTGTGTGTATGCAGATTCCTAGGATTGTTGGAATAAGCCACCAATTTGTTTTTTCACTTATTTAGTGTTTTAATTTTTTTATACTTCTATCTCTTTTGCAGAGAGATGTCTTTCTGAAGCTTTAAGTTTCTGTTTGAGTTGTTGAGTTACTGCAGTTCTGTAAATGGAGACTGACTATACATTTTGGTAATTTGGAAAGCTCGCTATCTTGATAAAGTTTCTTAGAAATGTCAAACCACATGAAACTTTCTGTTGAGTAGAGTAAGCTAATTTCAGCATCTCCTGTCAAAGAGCTTTCCTTTTTTGGTTAAGACATCATTGTATTTTAAATCTGTGGTGCTGCTACTGAAATCTTCTTTGCATTTTTCCTAAGTCTCTCTTTTTTAATTTCCCTTTCTCCCTCCCCCCCCCCCCACTAGCCTTTAGCAGTACAATATGGCTTGAAGTTGCTCTTTGAAAGGCATTCTTTTAGCAACCATGACAGCTTCTGCTGCTTGATGCTGATTCTTTAATTCTACTAGAAAAACTGCTCATGCAGCTGCTCAATAAAGTGGATCAGGGAGCTGAACTTGGTTAAGAATAATCAAACCTGGTTACTTTTTGCCTTACTGCTTTTAACCTGGATCATTTCAATGAGCAGATTTGCTGAATGGCCTGCAGTTATATTGATGCAAATGAATGGATAATATTATGATAGGAATGAAAGATGGAAAAAAAAACAAGGACTGCTTCAGGCTTTCTTTTAGCAGCTTATAAAATGAAAAACAAACAAACAAACCAAATCCAACCAACCAGCAAATAAGAAACCTACCCCCCCAATTCCTTTTAAAAAGACAGCTTTTAAGTTCCCTGCTTATAAAAGTGTCTGTTAGACAAAAAAAAAAAACAACTCAAGTGTTACCTCCTCCTCCCAAACTCCCCAACAAATGGAACAATTTTGTAGCAGGTTAGATTTTAGCAAATGTCTTTGTTTTGTAGACTCGAGATCTTTCCAACTCAATCTTAAATGCCTAAACAGTTATTGGAACTCTGCTTAAGGCATCTCAAGCACCATATAATTCTGTTAACATGGGAGTATTCAGGGTGCTAGGGCTAAGGGCTGACCTGATTGTTGTCTGTAACTGTGTGATTAGAGATTACAGGCGAGGTGAAACTAGTCTTCAGAGGTGTCTAGTGTTGAGACAGTGTATACAAGCTAGGTGGGCTTCAGTGATTATTCTGTGATTTTAATGCCTCCAGGATCGTTGACAGCAGCAAGAAAATTGTTCTCTCGTACTTTTTAAGTTGAAAGAATACAGAATGCAACTGAATGTCCTTTTACTGCTGTGTATTTTGTTCATTTGCTAACTTGTCACTGAGGCTTCAGTAGTATGTCAGAATGATATTTCGTTGTACTGCATATCTAACAGGTTTTGTTTTGTTTTTTTATCCTTCAGCAAATCTGACAGGCCATGCAGAGAAAGTTGGCATTGAAAACTTTGAACTCCTGAAAGTTCTTGGAACAGGGGGTAAGGTGCACTGTTTTTCGAAGTTGAATGTTTGAAGTATTACTCTAAAATACAGTTTTGTTTTCTAGCTTAGGTTTTGGTAATTGAAACATTATTTAGGGAGATATATCACTTTTGTCTTGCTTAGCATAATTTTCTTCTTTTTTTTTTCTCACAAATACTGTTTAAATTGGAGGTAATATGTTTAGTTTACAGCCCTTTTTGAATGTGCACTTTAAAAAAAGGAAAAGTAGTAGCTTGAGATTTGTGACATTTTAATACAGTTTGTGAAAATCTGGTCTTAGTTTAATGCATGATCTTGGTAATTTCATTAAATTTTAAGACTATGGAGAAAAACAATAACGGTAGTACATTATTGAATAAGATGTTTGACTCTTTTAACTGTATGTTTCAGAGTTGGCAATGGCTTGGCTAGTCTTTTTCTGTCCTATTCAAATCCGAGTAATTTTTAAGATGGAAAATTTTCACAGTTGTACTACGGATTTCAGCACAATGTTGGAGCTTTATACGGCATTGTAGAATTGCTGACTGTAACTAACAAAAAAGCTTTATTTCTCCTTTTTTAAAGAGATGCATGCACAGGCCTGTGACAGACCAAAAGTAATGGCTTTTATTCTTCTTTGTGTATTTATGGTTTTTTTTTTTTAGTCAGTATTAACATCAGATGCAATGTTGAGTAGATTGGGATAATTACAAAGGTGGATTATCAGCAAAGTCTGTAGAAGTTTTAAATTAGTTTATAATACTAATTTTTGGGTGTTACCAGCCATTAGCTGGTAGGCTAAAACTGCATAAGCTGCTACATCACTGAAAAGAGCTAAGGGTTTTGATTTTCACATTTAGCTGTTATACAGTTTTTTTTCTTAAATTCATTGAGCCATTAAATCACCTGAGGGTATATTTTTCTGTTTCTGAAGTAATTTTAAAAAATTTAATTTTAACAGTCTTATACTCAACACTTGCTGTTGTATCTTAGTAGCTAGGGCTAGAGGTGAGGACACTTTAATATTCATAGGTGAAAGCAGCTGTTAAGAAGTGGTCAGATTTGGTTTAAGTGGGGCTACCAAAAATAAAATATATTTATGTGCGGATTTCTTTCTCTTTTGCTGACAGAAACCTTGTTTGAATATTTAATTATACATGTGAGTGCGTGTAAAAACCAGTCCCATACCTGAACTTATTTTCCTTTTTCCTTACCACTGCTGTTAGTCTGAGATCACTTTAATATTACAGCTACTGCAGTCAGAATAGAATGTAAGTTTTGGTGATTTCATAAGTGTCAGTCTTCAAGTTCGGACTAGTAGTAGCCTGACCTCCTTTTACAGTCTAGGCACTACCTCCAAAATACCCCTTTAGCTGTTGTTAGACTGCTGTCTTTCCTTCATTGCTACCTTCCACGCCCTCTCTTCATGAACAGATTAGCCATATTTTTCTTGGCCTGGGGTTCAAACTTAAACAGGGGAAGTTTAGATTGGATCCGAGGAAGAAATTCTTTACTGTAAGGGTGGTGAGGCACTGAAATGGGTTGCCCAGGGAAGCTGTGAATGCTCCATTGCTGGCAGTGTTCAAGGCTGGGTTGGACGTAGCCTTGGATGGCATGGTTTAGTGGGAGGTGTCCCTGCCCATAGCAGGGGGGTTGGAACTAGATGATGTTAATGTCCTTTCCAACTAACTATTCTATGATTCTTCTCATAGTCATAGCATGTAGTACTTGAGCTCATAGTGCAAAGCTGTCCTATCCACTCAGGTTAACAGAGCAATTTTTGGGTGACTGCAATGGCTGATAATGGATGTTGTCAGTGGGTGGTGTGTGTAAGTGAAAAAGTTAAGGAAGCGTACCTGTCTGTTTGCATCCTGCTCTAGTAATCACGTTGCTCCAAAACCATCTGCCTTAGTAGACAAAACTATTTCAGGAACTCACTAGAAGATTCCTGCAAACTTAAGTAGCCCAAGGACATCTTGGTTTACCCTGGAATGGCATTTGTAGAACAGAATATTTGTGTTTTACAATTTTTTTTTTTTTTTTTTTTTTTTTTTTTTTTTTTTTTTTTTTTTTTTTT
>JASSUY010045231.1:0-17352 GCA_032466535.1 Forpus xanthops
CCTCGTAAAGTGGGGGGAAAAGAAGGTTGGGAGGAGTGAGTGGGCAGGCAGATTGATTTACGCCTCAAACCACGACACATGTAATGGGAAAATGGCCTTTATGGTCATCTCTAACTGGAAGACCTGATATACAGATGTATAATGACAGCAACAGCAGTAATAGATCTTTGCCCATTTTTTAATATGTGGCTTTTTTGTCAGGTATAATCTAAAGCCTTTTTCATCAAGTATATATACAGAAATTATCCTAACTAATTGTCCTGGTTTCAGCTGGAACAGAGTGGTGCTTAGTACAAGCTGTATTTAAATCACAACACTAATATACCAACCTGGGTTTTTTTATACTTTGTCAGCTATTGAGAGATGTCAGCCTAGAAAATTATATCAAGAAAATAACTATGCTTGTTCTTAGGCTTGTCTGACTACAGAACAAATGTTACTTATTTACAAATACTTCCAGTATTTGAAGAGCTTAATAATCCCCCCCTTTTTTTTTTTCCAGGAAAACAATGTGATGGCACACTTCTATCTCCCTTCTGACATCTTTATATCAAGTACTTTGTGAATTATCAAGTCTATTAAATTACATGCTAAATTTACATTAGAAAGAGTAGCAGATCTGGTGATACAGAGAGAAAATTAGCCAATGTTTTTATGCCACATATATGTTTGTGTTCATATGACTGATGTTTATCTCAGTTTTATACTCACAGATCTTTAATTCCTCTGATTTTAGCTAAGTATTCTCTGGGTTACTAGCTCCTCTGAGCAGACTACCTTTGAATATCTTAAACCTGTCCTTAGGCAATTCTTGTGGAAAACAGAACTGCAGGTTAATGGTGTATATAAAACGCTGGACTGCTTAAATCAACGGAGTTCTACCACTAGGTTTTTTTCTTACAGAATTTAAGCTTTCAGCTCTATATTTGACATTCAGAAATATAGATTTAAGATATATAGATATAATCAATATAGATTTAAGTTCTAAACTTCTTCATCCCTCTTTTTATCTTTAAATAAGACAAGGAAAGGAGAAGAAAGAAGGCTTAGCTCACTTAATTTTTCATTATCCCATACTGTCCTGGGTTCAGCAGTAGCAGTCATTTTTCTCCTTATTAGTAGCTGGTACAGTGCTGTGCTTTTGACTTTCAGCCTGGGAACAGCACCAATAACACCAATGGTTTTAGCTGTTGCTCAGTAATGTTTATTCTGACAGAGGACTTTCTGAGCCTCATGCTGTGCCAGCGAAGAGGGGAATCTGGGAGGAAGCAGAGACAGGACACCTGACCCAAACTAACCAGAGGCATTCCATAACATAGCACCTCATACCCAGTATGTAAACTTTTGGCAGTTACCCAGAAGTGTTAGATCACTGCTCGGGTTGGGCTGGGTATCGGTCGGCAGGTGGTGAGCGGTTGTATACTCTTCCCTTGTTATTTCCCTTGTCATTATTATTATTGGTGGTAGCAGCAGTGGTTTGTGTTATACCTTAGTTACTGGCCTGTTCTTATCTCAACCTGTGGGAGTTGCATTCTTTCGATTCCCCTCCCCATCCCTCTGGTAGTGTGGGAGATGAAGGGGGAGTGACTGAGTGAGCAACTGTATGGCTGAATTGCCATCTGGGTTTAAACCACAACAATATCCGAAGGTCTTCATTTACATTTAGAGCCTGAGCACAAGATACCTGAGAGATAGGTTTTAGCCTGAGAATCTTGTTAAGTATTTTCCTAAGGTGAAAGGAAAGAAACCTTCAGATTAGACTATGGATAATGCTTGGAAGTATAATTCCCAAACAGCTGACCTGGCAAAAATAGGCACAGGATTACCCTCTCTTGCTAAAGGTGAGATTATTCTGGGAAGATTCTTAGTGGAATACTGACTAAGCAAAAGGGAAAAGGGCTCCTTAAAAATATATTTTGGCCATGCAGCTTTCTTATCAGGACAACCTTCTTTCCCAGAGCAGCAGTTGCCTGGACTAATGATCTTCAAAGGGCCATAAGGAAAGTGAAAATCAAATCAAGTGTTGAGAAAAAGGTCTTTAGCAGCTGCTTTTGTTGCCAAAAGCTCCCTTGATTGCATCACATATTTAGCTCAAACCAGTCACATTGAACACAGTGTCTTGCTGATAATTACAGCTTCTTATCTAGGAAGATGAACAAATGGCTTTCATCTGCCAGATTCCATGATGCAGAGCTAATTGTCAGGATGTTAGAGAGGTCATAGCATGGTCCAGCGAGAGATGAAACACACCTGAACTCTTAGAAATTAGCTCAGAATAATTTCAAGCTTCCCAGGGAACTGATCATCATTTAAAGTTAATAATCATAGTGAAAACAACCGGGAAGAGTTTTTCTGGCAGAGGAAAGGCTGGATTCAAAGGAATGGATTTTAAGGTGTAGGAAAATTAAGTGCAAAGCTAATGAATCATTCATGTAAAAATAAATCTTTATGTATGGCTCGTTAACTCCTTCCTTATCTTGTAAAACTTGCAAGAACAGGAAGAACCAACATATTCACATACAAACACAAAGTAGCCTATCTATCTAACCTCATATGCTCTGTGCAGGGATGCTCAGAGAAGAATCTAAGAATAAAATGAGTATATAATGCTTTTCAGAAATTTTTTCCCAGCCCTTAGTCATTCCTACCTAATGCACTTTCCCAATTGTTTTTGTCAGGTGTTTTACCTGTGTTTAGTTGCCAGAAGCATTAATGCACCCATGGTCTCACTGCAAGCTTCAGTGGAAGTACAGTGTGGTATAAGGTGATTCCATGGAGGAAAGTGCCTCTGCAGCAGCAGCAGCAGCAACCATCAAATTTTCTCTCCTCTCACGCACTCAGCATCTTCCAATGAGAGCATTTTTTTTTAGGCTGGACTTCTCATAGTTATCTGTTGAAGCTCTTCCCTTTTCCCCTGCATCTGTCTTTTCCTTGAAGCAGCAGATCTACCTCCTCATTCTTCAGGAAGGAAAATTTAGTTCTGTCTTTATTTCTGAGATTCCTTAAGCTGGCAGTGAACACAGGATATGCTTTCACATATGTATGTAAACATTCTTGGAATGCTTAAATATAGTAAGATGCTGACAGCAATGTAGTCATGCTGCAAACTGACTCCAAAAATGTTAAGACTGTACTTAATGTCATACCTTGCTTGTCTTTGTTCTGCATCACCTTAATCAGTAATAGCACCTGTCAGGTCCTACTGTTGGGTGGGTGTTCTGGGTTCAGCAGTAGCAGTCATTTTTCTCCTTATTAGTAGTTGGTACAGTGTTGTGTTTCTCACTTTCAGCCTGGGAACAGTGCTGGTAACACCAATGTATTTAATTGCTGCTCAGTAATTTTTACTGTGACCAAGGACTTTCTGAGTCTCGTGCTGTGCCAGGGAGGAGGGGAAGCCAGGAGGAAGCAGAGACAGGACACCTGATCCAAACTAACCAAAGAGGTATTCCATACCACAGTATGTCATGCCCACTATATAAACTGTTGGCAGTTACCTGGAAGGGCTCAGGTTGGGCTGGGTATTGGTTAGCAGGTGATGAGCAGTTGTGTACTCTTCCCTAGTTATTTCCCATATTATTATTATTCTTGGTGGTGGCAGTAGTGGCTTGTGTTATACCTTAGTTATTGGATTGTTCTTATCTCAATCCATGGGAGTTATATTCTTTAGATTCTCCTCCCCACCCCTCCAAGAGTGGGGGGGGGTGTGAGCTAACAGCTGCGTGGTACTTACTTACAGTCTGGGCTTAAACCACAACAGTGGGTCAGGGTTGTTTGTTTGTTATATAACCTCACATCCCAGTGCTAACTTTCTTTGCTTTTTTGAGAATAATGATACCTCTTACCTTCAAAGAAATGTGTGGTTGTGCTTGTAAGGTTTTAGTAAGTGCAATTCTAATACTATAGGTCGTGCCGGCTAATAGAATAATGTAGTATAGTGTTGGTTAAGTAGTTAGAAAAGTGTATGTTAGCGATATGTGGAAAAGGCAAACAAACCAGGTTTACATTAATGTTTTTGAATTCGTAACTTTGTAATGTCTGGAGGAGATGAAGCATATTTTATATAAATTAAGTTCAGCTCTGATTTCTAAAGCTGGGATTCTATACACAAAGGTTTTAAGGTCCAAACAGCAATCCTGTTATGCTTTTACATAAAAATTTGACTTGTAAAGTACTTTGTGAAATCATTAAAAGGTTCTTACATTTGACAGAACTCCCCTCTCAGCATGCATGTTTATATTTAGTTCTAATTTAATTCTACCTCCATTTTTTGTTCTCTCATTTATTGTCTTGTACATGTTTCCCAGGACAGTCCACTGGTCTTACAGTCTGACAGAAATGTAACAGTGAATGCAAGAAATCACATGGGACAGTTAACTGGACAACTGACAATAGGTGAGTGTTCTTTTCTGACTGTTATGTACATCAATTTAGCTTTATGAATAGGTTTCATTAATTAAAATTGAACATAATTGAACTATTGCTCAATAGTCAAAAAATTTTCGTCGCCATACTCAAACAGAAAAACAATATGTACAATGTGTAGAATAGATTAGAAGAGCATGATTCAGTATTAGCTGAATGCAGGGAAAGCAGAAATTCCTCCAAGTATTTAAAACAGTGTAATGGAAAGTTATCCTTTTTGAAATATTTGTAACAAAAAAAACCCTAAAATAAATAAATAAATTAGCAAAGCATGTTTTAACAACAGTTTTGGTGGGGAAATAATTATCATATTCTCACAAGTTCTGTCAGTCTTCCATTGGTTTAATGGGAATTGGTTTGGTCCCATTAGTCTTGCAGTGCAGCTGCATCAGCATATATTGAAAACAGCTGGAGTAGCAGAATGTAAAACAAAAAAAAAAAAACAAAGCAAAACAAAAATCCAACTGCCTTTCCTAGTCATTACAAAATTCTACTAGAAAATTACCACACTGCCAGTCCTTGGTTGAAATGGTGTTTGCTATTTTGCAAAGCATAAAATATAGCAAATCAGATTTCCAAATGTAATAGAAATAAAAAATCCTGTACTTATCTGTTCTGATTTTCATGATTTTTTCCTGCTTTTATTAAGTTTACCATGTTATGCTGCTTTTTTAGCATAAATCGTACTTACTATGTTAGTAAATATGAAGTAATATTTTTCATATTTTCAGTACTAGGACAGTACTGAAGATATTCATTGCTTTTTTAGAATATTGGCCAAAAATTCAGTGTAAAGTAATGTTCTAGATATGTTAGAAAACAATATATGTTGACTGGGAAGAAGATGAAAAATAATACCAACAGGCATCTGTAAGATCCCAATGTCTGTATAAACTTGAGGAGATGCCCCTTAGACTCCACATTTTTTTTTTTTCATTTCTGGATTAAGCTGTGTTTTGCCTACCCATGTGCTGAAGTTATGCTCACAAATAGTGTTAATTTAACTGTAGTTGTAGTCTACACTGAGCTTTCATATTGGCTGCGGATAGTGACTTCAAGTCTTAAAAAAAATCTGGCAAGTGCATACAGTGACACAACCATCTGCACTGATTTCCCTGAATGACCACATCAAATGAGTGTACAAAGGTAACCAGACTTGTTAGCAGATACAGATAGATAAGGAAAATTAAGGTAACACCTGTTCTAGCCATATTGTACTTGCCTAGTCTGTTTCTGGAATGCCGTTCTGTCTCATCTAATAGCTCTATTATTAAAACCTTCCACTTCAATTCATAATTGCTAAAAGGCGAGGTGTCTATGGCAAACATTCACATTGACTAAAATAGATATGGTATTTTGATTGCTGACACCATCCCTGCAAAGTGAATCCAGCACTTAAAATATGTATGAGTGTATTGAGACTAACCTACTTAGAGGCATCACACTAGAGGTTAATATTCTAAAAACATAACAGGCCTGAAGAAAACACGTACTCTTATGTTTCCATCGTTAGGGTGAACACCTATAAGCTTCTTGGTGTGCAGCTGGTGCAGCGTGTCTAGAGAGTGGAAGTTTGTTAAATTGCAATATTGTATTTACAATTTTTTTCTAGTTCTTCATCCTCCCCTTATTTCTCAGACTGTATTACCTTTATTCTTTCTTAGATTAATAGAAAAATCTTCTTTACTTTTTATAAAATCCTCATACAACACTGAATGCATATTGAAATATTCTTTTTTACTGGTTAATTTAATATTTCTTACTACAGGTACTCGTAACTACCAGTGCCATCAGTATAAATCTGAACTATTGGAAATCAAGAATATTAATAGGCTCTTAAAATTCAGAATATATTATTCCTGCCCTTCTTTATAAAAAAAAAATATTGCGTAAGTTAGTGCAGTGAAAGGTAGATCTCTCATTTTTGCCTAGCTAAAAACATAGAAACCTCTGCTAAGAGAAGGGGTGGGGGCTTTTCTATACTACGTTTGCTGACATCAGAAATTATTTTTTCCTGTTAGTTGTAAATATGGTCTGGAAAGCTCTGGACTTGATAAAAAATGCTCTTTGTCACTCCACTAGTGCTGCATGCTGAAACAGTTATGTGTGTCAGCCCAGTGAAAGGAAATAAAATAAATAACAAAGGAAGCAGTGTGAAGAAATTTTTAATCTACATAAAAAGTAAATTATTATGCTTAGTTAACAACTTTAAAATGTTCTTTGTTAAATTCTTTAAAAAGTTGAATAAAGATCCCAAAACAAAACCAGATAATCAAACCCCAACACTACAAATTTATATGCATGGCAGGGGCATTCTGAAAAGAAAGAAGGATGCTCGTACATTTAAGTGAATGACAATACACTTCCTATGCATGTGATATCATTGGCAATAAATAGGTTGGTGTTGTTCAAATTGCTGTTGATGTCAAATTTTAGGACAGTTAAAATTTCTTACTTTGCTGTTTGGAATTGTGCTATGCATGACTAAGACAGTCTTAAAGAGGATCTGATTGAAACTTCAACTGAAAGGTAGATTAATGTAAAGAATTAAGGGTGGGGCTGTGAAAAAAGATGGCTATATGATCACCCAGGGAGATGGAAAAACTTCAGTGCACTCTTGATAACAGGTGTTCGATTCTATCAGTTATTGTGTGAGTTATTTCTGTAAAGTAAATCATAAAGACATCTTGAAACACATCATAATCTAGGGTGAGTGAAGAAAAAATGTGGTAATAAAAAAAAAAAAAACTTAGATGAATGGATGATTCAGTGGTTGCATGTTTGAATGGTGTAAAGTCAAATTGTGGCTCCAGGTCTTACAAAACCAAGGTTGCATTCATTACTATAGTACAGTGCATTTATACTGACACTGAAAACTGTACTGAGAGAAAGTCACAGGTGTAGCAATAATGTCTGTTGAGATCTACACCAACAGGACTAAAGCTTTTGTGCTCTGGTGTATTTATGTCATATGGTCATGAAACTGCCAGATTTGTATCTGGATCTCCAAAAGGACTCCACAGCCTTCAGTTTTTTAGACATGCAATTTAAGATGCACAAAGCAGATGCAGCACAGACATGATGCGTATATACAGAATAAAGATTTAAAGATGGCCATCCATTGATTTATTTTTTTGTTTTGAACTGAGCTGGATAAGGACAAGGAGGACATCTCTCCTCTTACAACCCTTACTTAGCAATACCCCTTGCATTATGCATTCTACTGAATTACTTTGACACAACCTTTTGTTTCTGTTTTGTTAATGTTTTCATAGTTTAACACCGTATGGAAAAAGATGTACTGCTTTTCTGTCAATCTTAGGAATGCACAATAGTTGCTCACCTCAAGACAGAAGTCTCCACACCGATCATTTAGATCTCTGCCTGGTTTTGAGTACAGGACACTAGACGGACAAGTGCTAAAGGGGGATCAAAGTTGCATGTGACTGAAAGGAGACATTTGAAACCCACATGTGTATTTACCATAACTCCATGTTCAGATTTGATTTTTATTTTTCCAACTTTCTCCTTCTTTCATGATTTTTTTTTTTTTAATCATGCTACAGTAATTACTTCTGACAGGTATTTCTGCTATGGTTTGACCTTTTTCCATTTGTAAGGATCCCTTGGGATGTAAGAAATGTACAAAAAGGTACATTTCATGTTTGCTAAGCTTTGGGCCCTTTAAAACGGAATCATAACATTCGCAGAGATCCAGAGCTGCACATGTCACAGCTTTAGAGAGCCCCTGAACCTATAGCTGTACTCACTGAGATTTTGAGAGCCATGAAAATTGAGAAAAATTACTTGAATACCAATGAAATTTGTATCACACTTCTGTAATTACTTTTGAAAATAACAGGTAGATGTATAATTTTCAATAACAGCCCTTTTAAAGACTAATAACAGTACTAAACGATATAGCTATTCAAATAACTTGTTAAACTTGGTGACAGTTTCCATTCATTCACCACAAAATTTGTGTTGTATATTTGAAATTTTCTTACAAATGTTCTAATATGCTTGCTGTGTTCTTCCAAGAGCATTGCGCATTGTGCAGAAGCTATGGGACATTAGAAACTGCAGTTCTGTAACCTTGTAGGAGTGAAAATTATCCCCTTCAAATTCTTTCCTTTACCACATATGCCAATTGCCTGTGTTTATATCTGCCAATACCTTATCCAGGTAACTTATTCTGCTGATCCTTCACGTTGGAGGTGACTGAAGTAACTCATTACTCAAATGTTGCCTGTGATGTTCCCTTTGCAACATCTTGACATCAAATAAGATCTGAAGGATGAGACATTTCAAGCATTCTTGATTTTAAAATTACCTGTGGTAGAACTTCTAATAATATGTGAGCACATATTGTTCTAAATCTTTGATATCTATTGTCAGATATTTCTTCTATAAGATTATTATGGACTTGAACTAAACATCCGTTAAGGCAGTGAAAGTGATAAGGTGCTTAAGGAACAATGGACAAGAACTGTTTCTATATTTTTAATCTTGTTTGCATACATAGCCTGAAACGTAAGATCTTTTGTCAAATGTAAGGTTTTGCAGGAAGAAGGTGGTTTCAGAGCACTCATAGACATATAACCTTTCCTCACAGTAGGAAAAGGGAACAAAACTGCTCAACTCCACTCTCTTACTTGCATGGTCACTCTTGTATTGTCAATAGTAGAAAGAGAAGGGATGATGTTGTTTTGCAATCTTTTGTTAGCTATTTCTACCCTTCAGGTGATCAGACATGTATCAGAACTTTATTGTCAGGAATATGTAAAAGAAAGCCTTTCTTTCTCTGTTACAGGACGGTTTGCCTACCTGTAATCGTAAACTACAGTGAAATTTCAAAAATCTAAAATATATTAAACATTCTGGTAGTCTAATTTTCGTATTAAAGCAATTGCTCTGATGACCGTTGTGGTGAAGTAGGATTATGAATATTTTTAAGAAGACATGTTATGAAAACAAAGTAGATAAATTAATTACCCATTTCTCAAAATTCTCTGAATTTGTATTCCTTAATTAAATTACAGACTGAAAAACCCTTACAATTTTCATCCCTAAAACCAGCTTAATGTGTGGAAATAAAAAATGCAAGCAATTCACTCTTACCATACCTAGATGAATTAGTAGTCCAGCTTTTGTAGGGATGTACAAACAGGAGCATTTCATGCTGTACTTCAGACTGAGTATGTAATAGCTTAAACCCTTCTTTTGGCTCACTTTATTATTAGTAAGACTCTTCTCATTGTTACCTGTAATTTCTATGTTAGGTTACTTACTTTACTTATATTTTTCTGCAGACATTTTTTAAATGCAATTGTTTGCTGAAAATTACTCTGTTGTCTAATATTTTCCTTGATTTAAGTCAGTTACTAATCAATCCAGAGAACAGTTACATAAATTTCACACCAAAATATTATACTTTCTGAGTATATAAATTTTATAGTATAATGTTTCTTACCAAAGTTTTATAGCAAGCTAAACCTCTTTCCAAATATAAGAATATAAACAATTTATATTTATATAGGAGGTGAAAATACAGCTCATATGCTGGTCTGTGGTGCAGATCTATTGTCAGATTTTTTAAATTACAGTAACGTGAGGTAACTTGCCCTTTCTTAGCGCAGGTTAGCTACCTCATACTTAACTGCAGAGCTAAAGGATGTCTTTCAGCTGCAGGAATGCTACCGAAGATACAATGGAGTGGTGCCTGACAGGCCATATGGCTTTGTGTCTCCTCCTGGCAAACCACATGAGACGAGCCAAGAGGCAGTCAGAAAGCATGCCATGTTGCTCATAACAGTTAAAATGTCCAGCTGGAATCTGAGTCTCATCCCTTCTCATAATTTACTGTGCAATATGATGTTGCCTCTGTTTCTGTCTGTCTAGTCCCTGGAAAAATCTTTTTACAAGCCATCTGTGCTATAACAGGTTTTGCAGTAGGAGCTCACACAAAATATACTCAGATATACTCTTAATGACTTTGTCTCAACTATCATGAGATTCTACTCATATTAATTAATTATATTGAAGTGTAGTATTAGGAAAATGTGAAGCCCTCAAACCGGCTCAAAACTTCAACCTCTTTCTCAGCACTTTAAGGGGCCTGCCAAAATAGCCTTTTAAAAATTATCATGTTAATTTATTTGAAATTCATCCATGTTTCTCTTGCAATTCTCATTTCCAATTATAGATAGCCTTTTGACTTGTTTGCTTTGATTCAGCATCAAGAGGTAGTAGCAGTTAATGGACTAGTAAAAAAGAGTTGCAAAAAACCCTTTTCCAGTAATTACTTCTGTTTGTCTTGTAAGTTAGTTGCATCATTCTCTGTGTTAATCTGCATATGTACATTTGACATTCAGCAGTGGGGAATTTATGCTCTTGTGATAAGGCCTTTCATTAGCTGGACTGAAAAATAATACTTCTTTATACATCCATTACATAATTGACTCATGAAATTATTAACCATACTTGGTGTCACCAGTCATTTGCAGTTCACTTGCGCTTGGGTAACAAGATCCCTTTGAAAGAGAGAGATTCTTTACACAGTACTTCAGATGCATTTATTCATTTACGTATATTTTTAATTTTTAAACAGTATCTTTCATGTCTCTGATATTTTTGTATGTTATGTGCAGACATGACACTACATCACTGTTTAATATTTGACGTACTCTAGGGTGTAAAGCACATCTTACATCTCCTTTATGAATTGCCTTGAGAAAACTATGCTATAAAAGTAAAGTAGTAAGCTATTTCCCTATCACTTACTGGGACCAGATGGTAATTCTTTGTGCTGGATATGGCCATTATTTAACCTGAAATCTCTTTCCTGAAATACAAGAACATATAGTGTCAGTTGATATGTCAAGAATTAAAAATTCCTCCATGAATAAATACAAATGCAAGCAGCAGTAGGACAGTATTTAAATTCTGTACAATTCTTGTGTGATTATTTCAGGGGCAAAAGTGCTTGTGCATACTTGGTTCTAAACAGCATAGCAAAGAAGGTCTATGCTGTGGATATCAGATTCCTCATTTTAAGCATCCTCACTAGCTTGTTGTGTATAATCTTTCAATCTTAAAATCAGTTCTTGTTAAATTATTTAAGCACTACATCAGTACTTCCAGAGCAGGGATCTTGAGACCCCTTCCTCTTCTTTCCTCATTCAGTATATTTTCTTCTTCTTTTTACATTCTTCAAGCTCTAAAAGTTTTTGACATTTAAGACTTTTCCAAAGGTCCAACTTTTTTTGTTTTCTTTTTCTTTCCATCAGTATGAGCTGAGGAAGACTATTTCTACCTTGGACACAAGGTACAGCTCATGCTAGTTTATATCTGAAGCAAAAGGAGAGCACCTTTTGCTGTTTGTAACAGACAGATGAAAAACATACTTTGTACTTTTATAAATAATCTGATATTTCTTTCTATAATATTGGTAGCGTAGGCAAAACACATGCAGATTATTTTGTTTCTCTTTTTCTAAGTTCATTCATCATCTATGTTTGGGAGTAATTTTGAGGTCTAGTACTTGTTTTTTGATGTTTTTTTTCTTTCCATAATCTGGAGCTGTCTTGGAAAAAAACAAGCACATGGAGAAAAAGATGCTTTTTTAAAGGTAGAATGCATGTTCTTAAGTTTGGACTTTAGAAATCCTTTAAGGCATAGGCAGCAACTAGAGCAGCATGCTTTTCTCTTCTGCAACAATTTTGTTCTAAATATTCAGCATAAATCTTACTTATCATTGAGTTGCTGTTATGAAATTGGACATTTTATTTCACATGTGGAAAGGTATAAATCTGCATAAAAAATTTAGATTGAACTTCAATGAAAAGGTTCTCTACTGAGAGTGGCCGGTCACTGGAACATAGTTCCCCAGGAAAGTGATAAGGGCTGTGCAGTGTCAAGCTGGTGCTGTACTGTGTTTTGGCTTTAGTCTGAGAACAATGCTGATAACGCACTGATGCTTTAGTTGTTGCTAAGTAGCATTTTACTCAGATGAAGGAGTTTTCAGTTTCACGCTCTCCCAGTGAAGAGGAGCACCGGAAGCCGGAAGGAAGCAGAGGCAGGACACCTGACCCAAACTAGCCAAAGGGGTATTCCATACCATGGCACATCATGCCCAGTATATAAACTGGGGAGAGTCACCCAGAAAGTCCAGATCACTGCTCGAGTCAGGCTGGTTATCAGTCGGTGGGTGATAAGCAATTTTATGATGTGTCACTTGTGTTAATTTTTTCCTTTTCCCCTTTTAGTTTTATATTCTCTTTCCTTGTTATTTCCCTTATCATCATTATTAATAGTAGTGTTATTTTTTACTTTATTTTATTTATTAAACTGTTCTTATCTCTACCTGCAGAGTTGAAATCTTTCAATTCTCCTTCCCATCCTGCCCAAGGAGGGAGAGAGAGGGAGAGGTGAGCAAAAGTCTGAGTGATACTGAGTTACCAGCTTGGTTTAAACCATGACAACGATGCTTTCAGTCATACGCCTTAGTTTTAGTTAATCCTGTACAGGGGGTTATACTCAGTTATCCTTATGGGTCACTTCCAATTTGAGATATTCTGTGATTCCATGATTCCTTCAAAGGTGTACAGAATAAGCTCATGGAGAGGGAAGAAGGGTGACAAGTAGCAGGTCTTTCTCAGCCAGTCTACTGGAAGCCAGACTTTGAGTGAAGCTTCAGGTCCTAGCTGCTTACAGTTGGTGGTGGCACAGCCAAGTGGGCAGAGAACTGTTTGTGTGGTGGCTTCCTGCAGGATAACCCTTGGAAAAATAGCAGCTGTGGTGCTCTTTACTCACGAGAAGGCAATAGTTAAAGTTTTGTATCCAGTATCATTTTAGACATGATGGGAAAATGATTAAAGGGAATGCTAAATCAGTGTTTTCCAAGAGTGATTATAGAAGGGGAGCAGAATTGCTGTGGTGACCCTTTGAATAGGGGTTCCTGATAATCCTCAGCTTGGTGCCTTAGTATTTCATCTCAATGCTGACTTTGATTCCAGAGCATCTCTAGGGAGACTGGACATACACCTAAGTAGATTTCAATTACCAGGAGCTATTTTGCCAGCAGTATAGCAGTCCTCCACTTACTTTTTTATAGGCTTTTTATTTTACCTCACTGTATTTTAAATGCAAGTCTGGGTGTTTCTATTATTTGTAGAAAATTCTGTTTAAATTCTCAAATATTTTATCCTCAATATTAAAAGATATATTCCCCTCCTACCACGCCACGCCACACCACACCACACCACACCATACCGTACCATACCATACCTTACCAAACTATAAGCAGTGGTTGGATTTAATTGTAGAGTCTGAGTGGGAACAGGTCATTCGTAGCCTGCATGGTGGTGCTGGCGTGTTAGTATTTAAACATTAATCTATAGCCATCTGTCCTGCTGTTGCTACCCACACACTGTTGGCCAATATAGGCAGCATAACTACTACACCAATGTTCACAGCACAGAAGTGATTTCCTTTTCTAGGAGAGAGATCCCCAAAGTGAAAGAAATAGACATTATTTAGAGGTATTTAAACAGAATTTGAGGGATACAGTATACATCTTCAAGACATGGATCTAATTCTTTGGTTTTAGCTTTACCAACTGCTAATATTTAACTTAACTGCAAAAACAGGTGCTGTGCATGTGTTGTGACATTCACTGAGCTGCTGCTGGGTGCTAAGCGTTATTAAATTACTTAGAGCATCTGGATCTTTAGCAAGTCCCTGGAAGGACATTAATATTTTATTTTTGCCTCTCTTTTTCCCTAATGCTCAGGCAGCTTAATAATATTGGAAAGAATATATTATTCTAATAGAAGTGGCTTAGGTGAAGGACAAAATAAAGGCAAAAAAAATGAGAAGCTGCTTTTAACTTAATCAAACACAAAACCATAATAATAATAATAATAAAAAAAGCAGTGAGATCTTTCTGATGTTCTCCTTTACTTCAGAGCTACAGAGAATACTTGGAAGAAGAAACTCAACAGCATGCTGCTGCTGTTAAAGATGTTGAAGTGACAGCAAAGAGATTTATCAAAAATACGGGTGAGAAGTAATTTGTTTGTATACTTAGAGTCTTTATTCAGCTAGGTTTTCTTTAAAAAGTCTTGAGTTTTATCACTTATCTTCCTGAGCCAACTATGGGAAGTTAGCTTGTTTCTGTATGTGAAAGAAATTTTTGCAAGTTCTGAATAATCAGGCTTGGAAACATTTGTCTGTCCATGAAAATTATTTGCCCATACAAGATTGTGAACCTCTTAGATCACAAGGTCTAGTTCATATCTGTTAGACGACGAGTAAGGCCAGGATGGAGTCTTGGGTGACATGGTCTAGTGCGTGGTGTCCCTGCCCATGGCAGGGGGGGTGGAATTAAATGATCTTAAGGTCATTTCCAACTCTGTCTATTCTGTGGTTATATAATAAAACCCCACAATATTTTCTAGGGTTTCCTCTTATACATCTTCAGACTATTAGAAATTGCATCTCGCTATTTTGTTAAAATTATTGTGTGTTTTTAAAGACACTAATGTTGAAGTTTCAATTTATTGCTGTGCTTTATCTGGTTGCTATAAAAAAATGCATTTCCAGAACCAACTTCAGTGTATAACACATAGCTTAGTAATGCATAGGAAATTACCAGTATTATCTGTAACTTTAACTTAGTTGGTTCGTTGTGCTTATTCATCAAAATCATTACATTTATTTGCCTTTTAATTATTTTGCTTCCATTTTGAACAGTATGGAGTTTCAAACTCCATATGATGTTCATACTAGAGATGTTCAGTTGTGCCATTTGTAGATGAGCAGAGCTGTCATGATGTAATTTTTTCCAAACATGCAAGGACATTTAAAGGTATTTTTTATGTGGATTTAAAAAATTTCTATATGAATAAATATGCTCTGCAAATGTCTTCTTTTTCCTTAGGTTATTCTTAGGGTAATAAATATTGAAGGTGCAGATGAATTATGAACAGATGGTAACAAATTAATGATTAAATGAATATTTTAAAATTAAGAGTTCTTCCTGTGAAAAAAAGCATTCCATAAATCTGAAATTAGTTACCAAGAATAGTTATCACTCTGAATCACTAAGATCGGTTATAGATGAAAATAATTCAGTGAGCGATTTCTCCAAATCAAAATTAAAGACCACATTGCCTTTAAAATAAGTTATTCCCACATTAGAGTCCCAGAACTGCTTGAGTTTCTTATTGTCATATTCTGGTTGGCTGTTTTATTTGGAAAAGCTGTTTGGTCATTCTTCTCTCACATGTATTGCCAGGGCACATGGACTCTTTACTGCCTTAAAGTTGTCAGACGCTAGAAAATTACTATCCAGTTTACTTTTGGAGCAGGATGACAAGGTGGTTCTGATACTCACCTGTCTTTTAAGAAGGAAGGGAAAAATTGTTAATCCTCTGGTGTTTTCTGGGTCTTCATTTGCTTGGTTTCTGTTTTGCATTTTTGTTTGGCTTGGGTGTGGTTTGTTTGATTGTTGTGGTTAGTTTTTGTTCATTTTAACAACTTTTCTCTGTGGAACTTGAATATGAAGCCAGGTACCAATTTACCACATCTGTTTTTCTCTGTGGAGAAGCAATTTTAGTTGGCTTGCTGTACTGACAAAAGTTTTTCATCAAATCTAGACAAAAACTCCACCTATGCTGCAGGTCTTGCCTCTGAATTTATGCATTCATCTGCACCTGGGTTAAACACAAAATCATACATTCAGTTGAAGACACTGCAGATCTCATGATACTAAACTTATTCTATTACCATAAGATCCTACTCTCAAGAGTATCAGTATAGGCTGTCAGTATAGCCTAGTGGTGTATTTGAAAGGTAGACTCTCTGGAATTGATTCAAATCACAGATAAAGACAGAATTTAAGTGTCAGCAGGGTAGGAATCTAAGGTAGATATCTTAATCTATGAATTGAATTGCATCTTCTGTGTTACAAGTCAACAATGAACTCAACTGAGATCTTTAATCAGAAGAGACACTTATAGAAGCTTACAGTCCAGATCTGCTTGTATCCTGATTCTGCAGCTTTTCTGCCCCTTGTCCCAGTGTCAAGGGCAAGGAGACAAGTACTTTCCTAAATGAATGATGTTAAAATCCTGAGACCTGGACTAAGCCATCATCATCTTGTTCTATCATTAGAACAAATGCTAGCTGTTCAGAAATCTACAAGTGCAGTTCACTAATCTACAAAGTAGCAGAAAATTATCATTTTCTGGTCATCAGGCTAGTTTTTTTCTCCTGCTTAAGTGCCCAGTGGTAGCCTTTTTGAAGATGATTCCTGTATATCTTTTAATATTATTTTGTACATTCTTTCAGTGAATCATTCTCAGATAAAGTGCCATTATATGAAATGCTAACTTCTGCATAGATAACTTCACCATATTTGTACTCTCTAAGTAAAGCAGATAACCTGAGATACAGTCACTTTGGAAAAAATAGATTTTCTAGTCGTGCCTATGTTGTAGCTTTCAGCATTGAATTAGTTTTATTAAATTTAATTTTTTTTTTTTAATTTCTTTCCTAAGCAAACTTCTAATTAGTTTGGGAGCTCTCATCCTTTATTTCAGTCTTATTCTCTCAAAATGTGATGAATCCATCATTTATATTAAAAAGTTTAATTTGTATTCAGAAAACTTTTAATGGTCTAATTCATAGAATCATAGAATAGTTAAGGTTGCAAAGGACCTTAAGATCATCTAGTTCCAACCCCCCCTGCCAGGGGCAGGGACACCTCACACTAAACCATGCCACCAAAGACTATGTCCAACCTGGCCTTGAACACCGCCAGTGATGGAGCATTTACAACTTCCCCAGACAACCCGTTCCAGTGCCTCACCACCCTTACAGTAAAGAATTTCTTCCTCAGATCCAATCTAAACTTCCCCTGTTTAA